>LR753359.1:836125-888278 GCA_902729485.2 Mus minutoides | reverse complement strand
TCTCCTGGCTTGCTCAGCCTGCTCTCTTATAGAACCCAAGACTGCCAGCCCAGAGATGGTCCCACCCACCAGGGGCTCTTGATCACTAATTGAGAAAATGCCTCACAGCTAGATCTCATGGAGGCATTTCCCCAACTGAAGCTCCTTTCTCTGTGATAACTCCAGCTGTGTCAAGTTGACACAAAACTAGCCAGTACAGCCTTTAAACTTTTTTGTGGACAAACTCACCTCTTTGAGATTCTCATACAGACTCATAATTTACTTTATTCCATTAATATTGATGAGTCTTTAAATTAAATGTTCATTTTAGACTTTTCTTCAATGTATGAATCCAAGAATCTAACTGAAATCTCAGTGTACTTACATGGTGTGTATGTGTATGTGTGTGTGTGTGTGTGTGTGTGTGTGTGTGTGTGTGTGTGTGTGTATTCAAGTTAGGGTTTTAGTCACATAAGCCAAAGATTCTACCACTTAGCCATAATGTCAGTCCCTGATAACTCTTTGTGTCTGGTAATAAGCCTTTCAGCATTAACACAAGGAAAACTGAGCTCCTGATCTTTGTTTTTTTGTTTTGTTTTGTTTTGTTTTGTTTTTTGTTTTTTCTTCACCAAATTTCTTTGTCTTGAAGAGTCCACCTCTTCCATAAAACTCAGCCTATGACAATTCCAATAATGTAATTGTTCAAATCAAACAACAAAGGCATCCTTAATTCTTTTCTCTCTCACTGTACAGAAATTTGATCAGAATGTCTTGATATACATTCTTACAAAACATATCGCATAATCTCCAAATTAGAACTTTTTTTCTTTTTTTCCAATTTTTATTAGATATTTTCTTGATTTATATTTCAAATGCTATCCCTAAAGTCCTCTATACCTTCTCCTACCCCCTGCCCTGCTCCCCTACTCACCTACTCTAACTTATTGGCCCTGGCTTTCCCCTGTACTGGGGCATATAAAGTTTGCAAGACCAAGGGGCCCCTCTTCCCAATGATGGCCAACTAGGCCATCTCCTGCTACATATGCAGCTAGAGACACGAGCTCTGGGGGTACTGGTTAGTTCATATTGTTGTTCCACCTATAGGGTTGGAGACCCCTTCAGCTCCTTGGATACATTCTCTAGCTCCTCAATTGGGAAGCCTGTGTTCCATCCAATAGCTGACCTTGAGCATGCACTCTGGGATTGCCAGGCACTGGCATAGCCTCACACGACAAAGCTATATCAGGACCCTTTCAGCAAAATCTTGCTGGCATATACAATAGTGTCTGCGTTTTGTGACTGATTATGGGATGGGTTCCTGGATGCAGCAGTCATTGGTTGGCCCATCCTTTTGTATCAGCTCCACAATTGATCTCTGTAACTCCTTCCATGTGTGTTTTGTTCCTAATTCTAAGGAGGGGCGAAGTTCCCACACTTTGGTCTTCATTCTTCATGAGTTTCATGTGTTTTGCAAATTGTATCTTGGGTATTCTAAGTCTGGGCTAATATCCACTTATCAGTGAGTACCTGTTTTGTGAATTCTTTTGTGATTGGGTTACCTCACTCAGGATGATACATCTAGATCCATACATTTGCCTAGGAATCTCATAAATTCATTGTTTTTAATAGCTGAGTAGTACTCCATTGTGTAAATGTACATTTTCTGTATCCATTCCTCTGTTGAGGGACATCTGACTTCTTTCCATCTTCTGGCTATTATAAATAAGGCTGCTATGAACATAGTGGAGTATGTGGCCTTATTACCAGTTGGAACATATTCTGGATATATGCCCAGGAGAGGTATTACGGGATCCTCCAGTAGTACTATGTCCAATTTTCTGAGGAACTGCCAGACTGATTTCCAGAGTGGTTGTACCAGCTTGCAATCCCACCAACAATGGAGGAGTGTTCCTCTTTCTCCACATCCTGGCCAGCATCTGTTGTCACCTGAATTTTTTATCTTAGCCATTCTAACTGGTGTGAGGTGGAATCTCAGGGTTGTTTTGATTTGCATTTCCTTGATGATTAAGGATGATTAAGGATGTTGAACATTTTTTCGTGTGCTTCTCAGCCAGTTAGTATTCCTCAGTTAAGAATTCTTTGTTTAGCTCTGAGCCCCATTTTTTAATCGTGTTATTTGATTTGTTAAAGTCCACCTTCTTGAGCTTTAATTATTTTATTTTATTTTATTTTATTTTATTTATTTATTTATTTATTTATTTATTTATTTATTTATTTATTTTGGTTTTTCGAGACAGGGTTTCTCTGTGTAGCCCTGGCTGTCCTGGAACTCACTCTGTAGACCAGGCTGGCCTCAAACTCAGAAATCTGCCTGCCTCTGCCTCCCAAGTGCTGGGATTAAAGGCATGTGCCACCACACACAGCATTCTTGAGCTCTTTATATATATTGGATATTAGTCCCCTATCTGATTTAGGATTGGTAAAAATCCTTTCCCAATCTGTTGGTGGCCATTTTGTCATATTGACAGTATCTTTTGCTTTGCAACTTGAGGTCCCATTTGTCAATTCTTGATCTTACAGCACAAGCCTTTGCTGTTCTATTCAGGAATTTTTCCCCAGTGCCCATATCTTCGAGGGTTTTCCACACTTCTCTATAAGTTTCAGTGTCTCTGGTTTTATGTGGAGTTCCTTGAACCACTTAGACTTGACATTAGTACAAGTAGATAAGAATGGATCAATTCACATTTTTCTATATGTTAACTGCCACTTGAACCAACACCATTTGTTGAAAATGCTGTCTTTATTCCATTGGATGGTTTTAGCTCCCTTTTCAAAGATCAGGTGACCACAGGTGTGTGGGTACATTTCTGGGTCTTCAATCCTATTCCATTGATCTACCTGTCTGCTGATGTACCAGTAACATGCAGTTTTTATTACAATAGCTCTTTAGTATAGGTTGAGGTCAGTCATGGTGATTCCACCAGAGATTTTTTTTATTGTTGAGAAGAGTTTTTGCTATCCTAGGTTTTTTTGTTATTCCAGATGAATTTGCAAAGTGCCCTTGCTAATTCGTTGAAGAATTGAATTGAAATTTTGATGGGGATCGCATTGAATCTGTAGATTGCTTTAGGCAAGATAGCCATTTTTACTATATTGATCCTACCAATCCATGAGCATGGGAGATCTTTCTATCTTCTGCGATCTTCTTTGATTTCTTTCTTCAGAGACTTGAAGTTCTTATCACACAGATCTTTTACTTCCTTAGTTAGAGTCCTACCAAGATATTTTATATTATTTGTGACTATTATGAAGGGTATTGTTTCCCTAATTTCTTTCTCAGCCCATTTATTCTTTCTGTAGAAAACGCCATTGATTTGTTTGAGTTAATTTTATATCCAGCTCCTTCACTGAAGACGTTTATCAGGTTTAGGAATTCTCTGGTGGTATTTGTGGAGTCACTTATATATACTATCTTATCATCTGCAAATAGTGATATTTTGAATTCTTCCTTTCCAATTTGTATCCCATTGACCTTTTTTTGTTGTCTAATTGCTCTGTGTAGGACTTCAAGTACTATATTGAAAAAGTATGGAGAAAAGGGCAGCCTTGTCTAGTCCCTGATTTTCGTGGGATTGCTTCCAGCTTCTCTCCATTTACTTTGATGTTGGCTACTGGTTTGCTGTAGATTGCTTTTATTATGTTTAGGTATGGGCCTTGAATTCCTGATCTTTCCAAGGCTTTTATCATGAAGGGGTGTTGGGCTTTGTCAAATGCTTTCTCAGCATCTAATGAGATAATCACGTGGTTTTTGTCTTTGAGTTTATTTATATAGTGAATTATATTGATGGATTTCCATATATTAAACTATCCCTGCATTCCTGGGATGAAGCCTACTTGGTCATGATGGATGATCATTTTGATGTGTTCTTGGATTCTAGTTGTGAGAATTTTATTTAGTATTTTTGCATTGATATTCATAAGGGAAATTGGTCTGAAGTTCTCTATCTTTGTTGTGTCTTTATGTGGTTTAGGTATCAGAGTAATTGTGGCTTCATAGAATGAATTCGGTATAGTACCTTTTGTTTCTATTTTGTGGAATAGTTTGAGAAGAACTGGAATTAGGTCTTCTTTGAAGGTCTGGTAGAACTTTGCATTAAACCCATCTGGTCCTGGGCTTTTTTTGGTTGGGAGACTATTAATGACTGCTTCTATTTCTTTAGGGGATATAGGACAGTTTAGGTCATTAATCTGATCCTAATTTAACTTTGGTACCTAGTATCTGTCTAGGAAGTTGTCCATTTCATCCAGGTTTTCCAGTTTTGTGGAGTATAGCCTTTTATTGTAGGATCTGATGATGTTTTGGATATCCTCAGGTTATGTTGTTATGTCTCCCTTTTCGTTTCTGATTTTGTTAATTAGGATCCTGTCCCTGTGCCCTCTAGTGAGTCTGGCTAAGGGTTTATATATATTGTTGATTTTCTCAAAGAACCAACTCCTGGCTTGGTTGATTTTTTGAATAGTTCTTTTTATTTCCTCTTGGTTGATTTCACCCCTGAGTTTGATATTTCCTGCTGTCTACTCTTCTTGGGTGAATTTGCTTTCTTTTGTTCTAGAGCTTTTAGTTGTTCTATCAAGCTGCTAGTGTATGCTCTCTCCAGTTTCTTTTTGGAGGCCCTCAGAGCTATGAGTTTACCTCTTAGGAATGCTTTCATTGTGTCCCATAAGTTTGGCTATCTTGTGGCTTCATTTTCATTAAACTCTAAAAAGTCTTTAATTTCTTTCTTTATTTCATCCTTGACCAAGGTATCATTGAGTAGAGTGTTGTTCAGCTTCCACATGAATACTGGTTTTCTGTTATTTATGTTATTATTGAAGATCAGCCTTAGTCCATGCTGATCTGATAGGATGCATGAGACAATTTCAATATTTTTGTATCTGTTGAGGCCTGTTTTGTGACCAATTATATGGTCAATTTTGGAGAAGGTACCATGAGGTGCTGAGAAGTAGGTATATCATTTTGTTTTAGTATAAAATGTTCTGTAGATATCTGTTAAATCCATTTGTTTTATAGCTTCTGTTAGTTTCACTGTTTGTCTGTTTATTTTCTGTTTCCAGGATCTTTACATTAATGTGAGTGTGGTGTAGAAGTCTCCCACTATTATTGTGTGAGGTGCAATGTGTGCTTTGAGCTATACTAAAGTTTCTTCAATGAACTTTGCTGCCCTTGCATTCAGAGCATATATATTCAGAATTCAGAGTTCCTCTTGTGTTGTGTGCCCACATGTCTCTGACCTGCAGAGATGGTGGGAATAAACGACACGGGACCCCATGCTGCTTTCAGAGCAGCTTGCCTTCACAGCTTCTGCTTTATTCTGCTTCTCTCTCTCTTTCAGTTTTCACACAGCTGTTCACTCACTCACTTTGCTCTCTCCTATGCTGCTCTCTAATGCTGGTGCTGCTCTCCTCATCTGCTGCTCTCTGGCCTAATGCTGCTGGCACTCTCCTATGCTGGTGCTCTCTAACACTGTTCGGGTCTCCTCATCTGGTCTCTCTCTACTATACTGGTCTCTTTCTGCTAGGCTGGTATCTCTCTCTGCTATGCTGGTCTCTCTCTGCTAGGCTGGTATCTCTCTCTGCTATGCTGGTCTCTCTCTGCTATGCTGGTCTCTCTCTCTCTCTCTCTCTCTCTCTCTCACTCACTCACTCTTTCTCTCTCTCTCTCCTTCCTCATCTGGGGCTGCTCTCAATTTATACTTCCATTCACTCATGCCACTTCATACCACCCAATCATAGATGCACACATCCAAGGCAGCACGCAGCATTGGCTGATAGAATGGAATCGTGAGATGTTGGACTAATCTCTCCAATGAGTTACATGCGCTGCTTTTACTCCTCATGACTGAGACTGAGATAAACAAGCAAGGTCACCAGGCTTAGCATAGACCCAGGCGCCATCTTTGGACCATAGGGCCGTGCCTGCTCCCCACACTCTTGGAAGGTTTTACCTTTGATGAGTATGAAGTGTCCCTTCTTGTCTTTTTTGATAAGTTTGTGTTGAAAGTCAATTTTATTTGATATTAGAATGGCTACTCCAGCTTGTTTCCTCAGACCCTTTGCTTGGAAAATTCTTTTCTAGCCTTTTACTCTGAGGTAGTGTCTGTCTTTTTTCCTGTAGGCAGCAAAATGTTGGATCCTGTTTGTGTAGCCAGTGTTAGTCTAAGTCTTTTTATTGGGGGATTGAGTCCATTGATATTAAGAGATAATAAGGAAAAGTAAATATTGCTTCCTGTCATTTTTGTTATTAGAGTTGGGATTCTGTTCTTGTGGCTGTCTTCTTTCAGGTTTGTTGAAGTATTACTTTCTTGATTTCTCTAGGGCAGAGTTTCTGTCCTTATATTGGTGTTTTTCCATTATTATCCTTTGAAGTGCTGGATTTGTAGAAATATATTGTGTGAATTTGATTTTGTCATGGAATACTTTTGTTTCTCCATCTTTGATAATTGAGAGTTTTGCTGGGTATAGTAACCTCGGCTGGCATTTGTGTTCTCTTAGTGTCTGTATAACATCTGTCTAGGATCTTCTGGCTTTCATACTCTCTGTTGAGAAGTCTGTAGTAATTCTAATAGGCCTGCATTTTCATGTTACTTGACCTTTTTCCCTTACTGCTTTTAATATTCTGTCTTTATTTAGTGTGTTCTTTGTTTTGATTATTATGTGTTGGGAGGAATTTCTTTTCTGGTCCAGTCTATTTAGAGTTCTGTTGGCTTCTTGTATATTAATGGGCATCTCTTTCTTTAGGTATGGGAAGTTTTCTTCTATAATTTTGTTGAAGATATTTGCTTGCCCTTTAAGTTGAGAATCTTCATTCTCATCTACTCCTATTATCATTAGGTTTGGTCTTCTCATTGTGTCCTGGATTTCCTGGATATTTTGCGTTAGGATCTTTTTGCATTTAGCATTTTCTTTGATTGTTGTGTCCATGATCCATATGGAGTCTTCTGCACCTGACATTCTTTCTTCCATCTCTTGTATTCTGTTCTGATGCTTGTATCTATGGTTCCTGATTTCTTTCCTACAGTTTCTATCTCCAGGTTTATCACCTTTGGTTTTGTTTATTGTTTCTACTTCCATTTTTAGGTCCTGGATTGTTTTCATCAATTCCATAGCCTGTTTGGTATTGTTTTCCTGTACTTCTCTAAGGGATTTGTGTGTTTCCTCTTTAAATGCTTCTAGTTGTTTACCTGTGTTTTCCTGTATTTCCTTCCTCAAGTCCTCCATCATCATCATGAGAAGTGACTTTAGATCCATGTCTTGCTTTTCTGGTGTGACGGTGTATCCAGGACTTGCCATGGTGGGAGAGTTTGGTTCTGATGATGCCAAGTAACCTTGGTTTCTGTTGCTTCTGTTCTTATGCTTGCCTCCTGCCATCTGATTATCTCACGTGCTTGCTGTCCTCAATATATCTGATATAAGCCTGTCCTTCTTATAATCCCAGTTGATTCTGGACTCCTCAGAGTCCAGCTTTCACTGTGATCCTTTGAATGTGGGTTCCTGTGAACCTGAGATTCTGGGTGTGTCTGAGTTTTTGGCAGTCAAGTTCCATTGAGATCCTGAAATACTGGTGTGACCCAGCTCCTGTTATCCTGGGATACTATTGTCCTAAGATCCTGGGCATGTTACAGTGCCTGGGAGTGGTGTCTCCGTTAAGGAGCATGGAGCTGTCTGGTCAGTGGTCCCAATAACGCCTGGGGAGTCCTCTAGGGACCGTGGGGTTGTCCGCTGACTCTGCATCCAAGTTGACCCATTTCTGGCACTGACTAGAAGGGACCTGTGCCCCTGGTCTGGCCGATCCTCTGCTTCCCCAATGCTGTCTCAGGTCCAACGATTGGATTGGAACAGATGTTTTGCTCCACTCATCAGTGGTCTCAAGATCGTGTGGAGAGTCCTCTAGGGACCGTGGGGATGTCTACCAACTCCGCACCCAAAGGTGACCTGGTGCTGGTGCCGACCAGAATATACTTGTGCCCCTGTTCTGGCCCATTCTCTGTCTCCCTAATGCTGTCTCAGGTACTGAGTGATTGAATTGGAACAGATGTGCTCCACTCACCAGTGGTCCCAAGATCACGTGGAGAATCCTCTAGGGACCATGGGGGTATCTGCTGACCCTGTGCCCAAGGCGACTCGGAGCTGGTGCCGACCAGGAAGGGACCTGTGCCCCTTGCCCATCAGATCTTATTGTTTTGCTATGACAATGCTGCAATAAGCAACTGTTTCTTATTTTATTGCTTGTAATACCTTCCAAACTGTTCTTTCTATTTTTATCCTTGCTGTTCTCATTTCTATCCCAATACAGAAGTAAAAGTACTTCTAGAAGTATGCTGGCACACACTCGGGACTCAAGAACTATTTATATTCAGAAAATGTTTATCACATTCTTTGTGGATCTTCTTTGCTGACTGCAAAATCAATGTATGACCCATACTGTACATAGCACTAGAGTCAGAATTATGGCCACCAATTTACACTACTCATTGTATCCTTCCTCAAACACAATTTCCACTATGCTTTCTGAGTTGTGTCACAATCCTGCTCAACCACCAGCTGCTAGTCTGTCCACATTTACAATGTATTCTGAGTTGCTGTGACACTTGGTTCTGCATTATTTATTTCCCCATTATCCACCAACAAGGTCTGAAGTAGTCCCAGAGAACTTTATGATGATCATAGGAGAAAAATGTTGAAACTATTATGGTCACACTAGATCATATCTTTCTTCTATTAAATGACATTTATTTATTTATTTGTATGTGGCAGTGAAGATAGAGACACAGACATACAGACAGACAGGCAGGGCCGGGAAAGAATATGTGTGTGTGTGTGTGTGTGTGTGTGTGTGTGTGTGTGTGTGTGTGTATACATATATATATATATATATATATATATATATATATATATATATATATATGGGTATGAGTATGCTTGTGTCTCTGCACATGTATGGAGGCCTGAAGATGGCACCGAATGTTTTTTAATGTTCTATCCTAATTCCTCTGAGGTAGTCTTCCTCAGAACCTGAGGGTCTTGTTTCCTTGCTGGAAGACAGCAATCTTCTTGTACTTGAACCCCCAGGAAATGAGTTTAAGGACATGCTTAGGATGTCCAGTTGGTTATATAGGTGACAGGATCCAAACTCTCGTCCTCAAGATTGAGCAGCAGAGGCTCACAACCATTTTTACAGATTCTGGATCTTACTGCTCTTGAATTGCTCCAGAAGAGTCAAATGGTGGATAAGCAGCTTCCATACTATGGAAAGCTGCCTGAAGACATGATAGTTTCCAGAACTCTTGAACCTTAGGATTTCTTATGATCCCTAGAAATATTTGGGACAGTTTATGATAACTACCCTATAATTAGCTTTCATTGGGAATCTGCAATGTATTAGGCATGTGTTTACACATTTTACACAATTAACGTTACTGAATTATCTCAATAACCTGATGAGATTGGCAGTATACTATAATTATCCTCATTCAAAAGCAGAAGCCCCTAGAAGTAAAATGACCTCCAAAGTCACATAACTCAAATGTGGATTTAAAACTGGATTTAAAGTCAAACACTAGTCATAGACAGGGTAGCAAGGGAAACCATTGAGCTGAAAATGGAAAATCCTGCCCTCTTATACTTTCTCCACTGAAGGAGAGAGACGGGGCAGGAACCGAATCTATTGCCCTAATTTAGTGGCACATTCTTTCCTGCCATGTGTTTCTGTCTCTAAAATTGTGAGTAGGAGAACAATTGTCCTATTCTCCAGTGGCTGACACTGAAAGGCTAGACACACTTTTCAACCTCTTGTGCTGGATCCTACTTTAATGGCTGCACATCTAATATCACATCCTAAGCTTCTTGGAACTCAAAATTGAGTTATCTGACTCAGTAAAATCTATCCTTCTCACTTAAAAGGATTTGTCAAAGGGGCCTCTGGGATTTCAAATATACTTAAAAGCAACAACTGTGTTGAATCACAGAATCATAAGGGATTGCATTTCTGCTGGAGAGCATGCAGGATGTATTAAACAGAGAATGTTTGAAGTCCAACACTCTTTGAATTTCATCTCACCCACCTCATCTGAAAACTTTCTCAGTCATCTGATGGAGGCAAACTATAACTGCCCCCTATTCTTAGTGTTATTGTCACCTTCTGTCTTGACATCCAGATGTTAATGCCATAGGGTATTTTTACCTACATATACTAACCTTTTTCCACTGTACTCAGGAAAAGTCTATTTCTTCACAATCTAACTGGAAGCAAAAAAGTGTTACAGTGAAAAAAAAATTTCCTGTCAACAAAAGACCATTTTCTGGTCCCCTGACCACTTACACAAAAAGGTAAAGGGAAGTTTGCCCATGGTGTTGAGCCTCTTGCATACAGGTCTTGATCTCTTTCACTGGGGCTGTAGTAGAATGTAGTGTATGTGATTCTGCAATTAAATCAATCAACCTTTAATTCTGACTTTGCCCATTACATTGCTTGTCACTGAATGGAAAGAGTTCTTATGTGGAGTAAATGAGAAATTATTAAATTGATTGCAATAACTTCAGACCAACAAATGGTAGTTATTTTGGTTCAGTGTTATCCTGCCTGTCCTTTAACTACCCGTTGTTCTTTATTCTTTTTCAAAAATTATATCTTTTGTTTTTTGAAATTATAATGTAATTATTTAATTTCTCCCTTCCCTTTCCTCCCTTCAAACCCTCCCATACACCTCTCCTTGCTCTCTTTCAGACTTGTGTCCCCCTTTTAATTAACTCTTGTTACAATCTGTGTGTGTATGTATGTGTTAATGCTTCTCTTCTTTTGATTTTGTGTGTATATATATATATATATATATATATATATATATATATATATATGCATAATGTTATGAGTATGTATGTTATCAGGGCTGACCATTTGGTATCAGATAACCAATTGGTGTACACCTTTCCTTTTCTCCTCTTAGCATTCACTGGTTGCCTATAGATCTTTGTGTAGGGTTGAGACTTTGTGGGCTTTCCCCAGTACAAGTTTTTTATTCTTTATTATTACAATCTTTGTTATGGTACAAATGAAAATAATTCAAAGTCTTATGATCCTAATTTTATTCAACTTTCTTGTAACAATCTTATTACTTCTTTATAACAGAATCAATTTTATTACTTCTTTATAAAAGAATCTGGCTATGCTGCCTTGGCTGGCCAGGAAGTCTTGCTGTGGGACAACTCTCCTTGCTGCCTTATACTGATTTAGAATAGTTGGGACTACAGGTATACATCACTGAGGACCCTGTCTTCCCAGATTCTTGTTCCCATAACAACAGCTAGCATGGAGCTCAAAACATAAGCAATATCACAAATGTCGAGTCCTCTTAGGAGCCAGATTGTTCCAGGCTACACAGACATCTATACTGAGACTGGATGGTACAAAAGGCACCAATGTGTTTAGAGCCATTTCTGCAAGTCAAATCAGATTAAACCTATATAGCTTCAGAACATTCGACAAATAAATTCAACTTCTTATGTGTCTTTATAATCGATGAAAAGGAGTAGAGGAGTCTGAGATCAAAGTTTTACAAACACACTTTTTGCCATAAAATTCATTATTCAAATAAACTATCACAAAGAAAAACACATGTAGCCATCAATTAAAATGGATGGGAAGGTATGTTTCCAGAGGCCCTCTTTCCATGATTTGGGAGTGTTCCAGGAAGCTATAGAAATATAGAACCACATCACACATGCAACTCAAATACCCAATTGCCACATATTTTCTAAGTCTAATGCTTCCTGTCTTCTTTCCTTCGACACCAGGCTACACCCCAATCATTCTCTAACTGCTCTCTTCCATTATGGTTTTCCTCAAATTGGAAAGGATTTTTCCTTTCTCTTCCATGCTTAGCCAACATATGTGGACAAAGTATCATCCAACATGACAAATTTCTTTCATGTCATAAGCAACTATTAAAAAAGCACTAAAGACAGAAAGTGTGGCTCAGTACTTGAGTTCTTGTTGAGCTAGTGTGGGGCCTTAGGTTGGTTTTTGACACCATAAAAATAAATGAGAAAAGAAGGAAGATAAGGAAGAAGGAAGGAAGGAAGGAAGGAAGGAAGGAAGGAAGGAAGGAAGGAAGGAATGATTCGAGGTGAAAATATGTTCTTCAAGTGCTGAAAAATAGTACCACCACCTAGGTATATTTATGTTACATTTATGGCTCACAAAGGCATTTAGATGTATGACAATAGATATCTTGTCATTCAGTGTGCTGCTAAAGCCTAGCTTCTTGAGTGGTCTAGTTGCTCCCATTTCAATGATCCTCCTGTATAAGATAGAAGGAATGAAAGTAGAGCACACAGATAGTATCCTACAGTTTCACTTGGGAGAACTGCTTCCAAAAAGAGGACAATCATTTTCTTCTTGAACTCTTCTGAAACTAATAGCAATTATATAATTTCTTCTTGATTGAGTGGTCAAAAATGCCACTATGGAATAGGATTAATTTGAAGAGTCTCTGCTTAATAATCAAAATCAGTAGTGTATTAGGATGACATGAATTTCATTAAAACAAGCACTCAAAAATTTCAAAAACTTAATAATACAGAACTTAATTTCTTAAGAATAAATGAAGTGTGCATATATTCACATAGGAATAATTTTTTTTAATTTAAAAATGATTTTATGTTTGCATAAGAAAAACAAAAGCAGTATAAAATGCTGGCTTCTCTTAGTGTTAAAATTCTATCCAACCATGGTATATGTATTAAAGCTATGAAATTAAAATTTATTGGCTAGGTATATGTGTCAGTGGGTAAAGCACCTGCAATTTAATAGTAAGGACCTATGTTTGGAACCCAGAACCTATAAAAAGTTAGATATGATAGCATATGAGAAGCACATAAATTCTTGAATAAATAAATGCATACTTTTTGACATGAGCATAGCCATGCCAAGGACCCCAGTGGTCCTAACCCATATGAATGGAAACACCCTCTTCAGGCAAGGCTCCAGTGGATGGCAAAGGCTTTTTCTGTTCAGTGTGTAGATGTTGAGAGTGTGTGCAGAAAATATGCCCTGTAGGTTTTTGTCCCTGATTGTTTAGTGTCAAAAGATTGTTCCCCTACAGGGACTGTTTCTGCTAAGATTAGGTAAACCCGCCTCTGTATATAATAACTCATTCTCCTTGTTTTTTGTATGCAATAACCATGCCTCCCAGTTCAACTGTGTATAATAAACATGATGAGCTTCCAGAGTGCTGTAACTTTTCAGTCAGAGAGTCCAGTTCACCTAAATCCCATTCTTTCTATGTTTATGTGCCTGCTGTTTGTTTGTTCCATTGCACCACAATTAACTAAATCTCTGGAGCTTTGTAGAGCATAGAGCAGTAGCACACCTCTGATATTTGTCATACCAGCACAGGAGAATCCCTGCACAAGCTTGGCTTAGGCAGGAGAGAGAGAGAGAGAGAGAGAGAGAGAGAGAGAGAGAGAGAGAGAGAGAGAGAGAGAGACAGAGACAGAGACAGACAGAGACAGACAGAGACAGAGACAGACAGAGACAGACAGAGACAGAGAGACAGAGAGAGACAGAGAGAGACAGAGAGACAGGGAGACTGCCTCAAACAAGGTGGATGCTGAGACTGACAACCAAGGTTGTCCTGTAACCTTCACATGCTTGCTATTACCTATACTCACTCATGTTCTTACACATAAATATGCACAGGTACATACATATTATTAAAGACACACAAAGATTTCTAAAAGCTCATACAGCACCATAAACTACATATTTCAATCTGATTTCATGACTTTTTAATAATGTCTTTTTTCTGAAATGTGCCATTAATTGTCATAGCCCTTCATTTTCTCCAATTTGAAACAGTTTTCCAATATTACTTGCATTTCATAACTTTAATAATTTTAAAGAGTAGTGGATAGGTGTTTTCCAGAATGTCTTACTATTATTCAGTTTTATATCATGGCCTCTTATGATTAGAGTAGGGTTATGGGTTTCGGGAAGAATGTCAGAGCAGTAACATGCCCTTCTCATGCTATAATAACAGGTCCTAGTAACTAGGGTTATGTAGTAGTGAAAAAGCATATGTGACCTTTGTGACTCAGTGCTCCAAGGCATACTAACAGATAGTGACATTTCTCCACACATCTGCTTCCTGGGTTCAGGGAGTGTTCATTCAAAGAAAGTCATCCTGACCCACCTGCTGGAACCCGCTATGCAAATGTGATATTGTTACAGGCTCATAGAAAACTGTCTTGACTTTTTTCCTTGTGACTCTTGACTGGTACTTTTGGTACTTTCCAACAACGCCCTCTCTACCCCTTTGAGTTGTGGTTTCTCCCTTTAAAATCCCCTTACCCAGCTACTCAGGGGCTCATGGTACTACAACCCTGCCTGGTGTACACTGTGGGTTCCCGAGCGCTCTTGGAATAAAAGTCCTCTTGTAGTTTGCATCAAGACTGTTTCTCATGAGTGATTTGGGGTCTCACCTCTCCTGTGGGTCTTTCAGTAGCCACTTAACTTTAATTGATATTTAGTCTTAATTGTCCTGTGCCTAGTCTTATGGCAACTTCTACCATATGCAGTTGATATCCCTAAGAGTCTCTCCATCAATCACCATGCCTGACGTCAAGCTGTACTACAGAGCAATCATAACAAAAACTGCATGGTACTGGTACAGCAACAGACAGGTAGATCAATGGAATAGGATCGAAGACCCAGAAATGAATCCACACACCTATGGTCACCTGATCTTTGACAAGGGAGCTAAAACTATCCAGTGGAAAAAAGGCAGCCTTTTCAACAAATGGTGCTGGCACAACTGGCAGCTATCATGTAGAAGACTGGGAATTGATCCATTCTTATCTCCTTGTACTAAGGTCAAGTCTAAGTGGTTGAAGGATCTCCACATAAAACCAGAGACACTGAAACTTATAGAGGAGAAAGTGGGGAAAAGCCTTGAAGATATGGGCACTGGGGAAAAATTCCTGAATAGAACAGCAATGGCTTGTGCTGTAAGATCAAGAATTGACAAATGGGACCTCATAAAGTTGCAAAGCTTCTGTAAGGCAAAAGATACTGTCAACAAGACAAAAGGGCCACCAAAAGATTGGGAAAGGCTCTTTACCAATCCTAAATCTGATAGGGGACTGATATCTAATATATATAAAGAACTCAAGAAGGTGGACACCAGAAAATCAAATATCCCCATTAAAAAGTGGGGCACAGAGTTAAACAAAGAATTCTCAACTGAGGAATACCGAATGGCTGAGAAACACCTGAAAAAATGTTCAACATCCTCAATCATCAGGGAAATGCAAATCAAAACAACCCTGAGATTCCACCTCACACCAGTAAGAATGGCTAAGATCAAAAAATCAGGTGATTTTTGCTGGCGTGGATGTGGAGAAAGGGGAACACTCCTCCACTGTTGGTGGGACTGCAAGCTTGTTCAACCACTCTGGAAATCAGTCTGGTGGTTCCTCAGAAAATTGGACATAGTACTACTGGAACTGCAATACCTCTACTGGGCATATATCCAGAAGAGGTTCCATCTGGTAATAAGGACACATGTTCCACTATGTTCATAGCAGCCTTATTCATAATAGCCAGAAGCTGGAAAGAACCCAGATGTCCCTCAACAGAGGAATGGATACAAAAAATTTCGTACATTTACACAATGGAGTACTACTCAGCTATTAGAAACAATGAATATATGAAATTCCTAGGCAAATGGATAGATCTGGAGGGTGTCATACTGAGTGAGGTAACCCAATCACAAAAGAACTCACATAACATGTACTCACTGATATGTGGATACTAGCCCAGAAGCCTAGACTACCCAAGATACAATTTACTAAACACATGAATCTCAAGAAGAATGAAGTTCAAAATGTGGTCTCTTCGCCCCTTCCTAGAATTAAGAACAAAACACACACTGAAGGAGTTACAGAGATCATGTGTGAAGCTGAATCAAAAGGATGGACCAACCAGTGACTGCAGCTCCCAGGGATCCTTCCCATAATCAGCCACCAAAAATAAACACTATTTCATATGCCAGCAAGATAATGCTGAAAGGGCCCTGATATAGCTGTCTCGTGGGAGGCTATACCAATGCCTGGCAAACAAGGAAGTGGATGCTCACAGTCAGCTATTAGTTGGAACACAGGACTCCCAAGGAAGGAGCTAGAGAAAGTACCCAAGGAGCTGAAGGGGTCTTCAACCCTATAGATGGAAGAATAACATGAACTAACTAGTTCCCCCCATGCTCATGTCTCTAGCTGCATATATGGAAGAAGATGGCCTAGTTGGACATCATTGGGAGGAGAGGCCCCTTGGTCATGCAGTCTTTATATGCCCCAGTACAGGGGAATGCCAGGGCCATTATGTGGGAGGGGGTGGGTAGGGGAGCAGGGCGGGGATGGGGGAGGGTATGGGGAAATTTCTGGGTAACACTTGAAATGTAAATGAAGAAAATATCTAATAAAGAGAAAAAAAAGTCCATCTCTCTCTGCTCTCTCTCTCTCTCTCTCTCTCAGTGTGTGTGTGTGTGTGTTTGTGTGTGTGTGTGTGTTTGTGTGTGTATGTGTGAAATGCAGGAGTGGATCAGAGGGAAGAAAATATAATAAATAAATAAATACATAAATAAATAAATAAATAAATAAAATGAGCAAGCCATGCACAGCAAGGCAGTTAACAGCACTCCTCCATGGCCTCAATCTCAGCTCCTGTCTCAAGGTTTCTGCCCTTATTGTGTTATTGCTTTTAATGGTGAATTGTTATATGGAACTGGGAATGGAATAAATACTTTCCCTTACAAAGTTGTTTCATAACATGTACAAAGAGGACTATCTATCTAAAATTACATGTAATATATTCACATATGTATATACATATGCATATATAGTTTCAATAACATTTTCACATCTGAGCTGGCAATTCTCTCCACATGATTCATAGAACATCTAATACAAACCCTCAATACCAGACATGAGATATCATCTTTTGAGGTGTTGGCTAGGGGCTGTCTAAGAGACATCATTGACTATTGTTTTCTGCCCTTCTTTGTCCCCCAGAAGTGGAAGAATACTCCCATGTACTTCATACACAGAAACCAAAGGACCTGAGCTGTATCTAACCTGAAATCCTCCTCTCTAAGGAATAACTTCTATAATACCAGAAGACAACATATACATTTCCAAAGAAAGGAAGTAACCAACCAACAACCCTACCCAGCTATGAAATCTATGAACAACAATAAGGCCCAGCATGACATGACAATGGTAAGGGTGCAATATTGGCACACAAATCATGGTGGTAACCAACAGCTTTCTAATTGGACTTCAGACTCACTTAACAAGAGAGAAACTAGGCCTAGCACTGGAATCCTAGGCAACTACCCTGGGTTAATGACATTATGAATCTTGGAGGAGAACTTACAACTTTTTCTTTACTAAAACAGCATAATCCCTAACTACATTCTAACAGTTGGTGAAAATAGAAGCCATTAAGGCAGTGGTAGCCTTTTGGAAAGACCACACCCAGCTAAATTTAGATACAGGCTTGGTAGTACAAGCCTTTAATCACAGGAGACAAAGATAAGCAAATCTCTGAGTTCAAGGCCAGCCTAGAACAGAGCAAGTTCTAGGTGAAGAAAAACTTAAATCCAAGCTTGATGGACCACACCTTTAATGCCATTGCTTAGCGGACAGGCATGCACATCTCTGAGCTCAAGGTCAATATACAGAGCAAGTTCCATGAAAGTCAAGCTTAGGCAGAGAGGGAGTGAGAAAACAAAGCTTGTATTAGAATAAGGGGGCAGGCTATGTTCCAGCCCCAGCAAGCAGCAGAACATTGCAGTTTTGTCCATGTGGCTCTGGCTTTAGAGTAAGAAATAGAAGGGACTACTGGGACAATTGATGCTGGTTAGCTGGAACTAAGAAATTAGCTGTGATTGAGAAGAGACCAACATCACTGAGGTGAAATCTTCTGGGAAGTATTTTATTACAGCATGAAGAAGCTGTGTTCCAGAGATAGCCAGGGTTGTACCTTGTGCTTCACCTAGACTTGGTAATGTCATAAGCGTCACCCAGGTGGTACTAGTTTTGAAAGCACGAAGAACGGGTCATGAGGAGCAGCTGAGGCTTGGCACTGTGAGAGGTCATGGAAGGCCATTGGTGAAGGTACAGCCTCAGTTTTATTTAATGGCCCAGAAATGAAGGAGTCATGAAAAGGGGTTGAAGCTTGGCACCATAAAGAGAGCCTGTGAAAGGCTATAGGTGAAGCCTAGTTGCAGCAGAAGACTCCAGTGTATTTCCAGTACCATGGGATAATCACCAAGAACAGCAGCAGGAGTGGAGTAGATAAGCCTGAGTTTAAAGTGCTACAGAGGGTAGAGCTGAAGAAGTGACAGCAATACTTTGGAGGAGCCCAAAAGATCATATGTAGATCCCAGACATTGAAACAAGAGGCTCTAACATTGAAGACACACCCT
Source organism: Mus minutoides (assembly GCA_902729485.2). Lineage (NCBI taxonomy): Eukaryota > Metazoa > Chordata > Mammalia > Rodentia > Muridae > Mus > Mus minutoides. Next base: position 869,799 of record LR753359.1, on the reverse strand, counting down.
GAGATGTTTGTGATGATAGAGCCATGCTGAGGAAAGCTGATAACAAAGAGAAGAAGCAGCAGAGGAGAAAAGGTTGTTGCAGTCAACAAAGATGGAAAGGGAGTTGGAGATCAGAAGACAGCTATGATATCAGACACTGAGATGCAGAGTTTGGAGGTTGCCCAGCTGGTTTCCTGTCTTGCTTTGGGGATTACATTAAAGTGATTGGGTGAATCTCTGAAGAGACCTTGAACTTCGGACTTTTAACATTGTTGAGACTGCTATAGACTATGGAGACTCTGGAAGTTGGACTAAATGTATTTTGCATTATGCTATGTTTAGGTGTGGCCCCCATAGATTCATATGTTTGAATACATATATGGGGGCCATGGAGTGAAATGTGATGATTTGTATATGCTTAGCTCAGGGAGTGGCCCTATTAGGAGATGTGATCTTGTTAGAGTAGGTTGTCATGTGGGTGTGGGCTTAAGACCCTTGTCCTAGGTGCCTGGAAGTCAGTCTTCCATTAGAACCCTTTAGATGAAGATGTAGAATTCTCAGCTGCATGCCTGCCTAGATGCCACCATGCTCCAAGTGTAATATCAGATTTCTATCTGACCCAGGTGGTTTACTTCTAGGTATATAACTAAAAGAACCAAAATCATGATACTTAAGATTGGTTTGCACAGTTCACTATAACACTATCCACAGTATCCAAGAGGCAGAAGCAATCCAAAACTCAAGGGTCCATCATAGCATATTCCCACAGTGTAATGTTCCTTTAAATGGAAAGAAATTCTGACATGTGCTATGAAGTAGAGCAATCTCAAGAGAACATCGGAACATTATGTTAGGTGAAAATATGGACAGTGCTATGTTTTGTAAAACTCAGTACGATGTGGGAGGAGGTGCCTTAGCTAGCCCATGATGAAGCATGTTCCCCCCACCCCTGCCAAGGTACCAGTCATACTATGGGTCTAGTGTAAAATGAAGCTTATTTGGGGGCATGGGAAGAGGGGTTGAGAAGGAAGTAGAGGCAGAGAAGGAAAGGGAGCAAAGAAGAACAAGGTGGGGAGAGGCTATCCAGGAACACATGGAGGGGGGTGAAAGGAGGAGAGAGAGTGATGTCAGAGAGCACAAGAGAAGCCAAACAGTTTTCTTGTTGTTGTTGTTGTTGTTGTTTTTTAAATAGCAAGCCAGGTTTCTACCTGGCTGTTGCTATGTAATGTTGGGTAGAACCTAGAAGGAATGCTGACATACTAACATTTCTCCGTTTTGGTTTAATTAAAAGATGAGAGATTAGAAAGAGGTGAAGCAGGATTAGGGTCATTGCAATCTTTAGTTGTTTTCTGCTGACTTTGGGGTGACATGTCTCTGGGAAACCTAAGGAAATGGGAAGGAGATGTTGGTCAAGTCTTAGAAGAGTTGGCTGTTTTCTTGCTGTCCAAGGTCTGTGGGGACCATTTGTGGGTAGGAAGTTAAGGTCCAGTAGAAGTGTCCTTGAGAGTACACTGGAGCATTTGTGGATTGCTTCCCAGGAGCAGTTCTGGATGTAGGCTTTGAGTAAATGCCTGGACTTGGCAAGATGCTGAAACACATATACATAATAGAAGCAGGAAGGAAAGTTAATTAGGCTTGGGAGAAAAACTTACTCTTAGGTGTACATTTGAAATTCCTAGGTCTTGGTGGTTGAGGTGAGGGAATTTCCAAAACCAGGGAACATGGGAGGAATCCCACCCTCTGGAATAGTCTAAGTGGAAACTTAGGCTATTGATTGGCTGGTATACTTATCTAGATGGATTCTGTTTGGTCCATGAGACATAGATCTGAGTAGGTTTTCTGGGGCTTATGAGTTTATAAGAGAGATAAATTTGTTAACAGCATGAACAGTCTTTAAGGAGAAATTAGGGAAGACAAACCTTTGAGGTGCAGAAGGGGCAAGAAGGCCTTTCCCTCTGTCTAGAAGGCTAAATACACATAAATTTAACATAATGAGAAACATTTTTAAGTTTACATTTAAAAGACAACTAAAGGAAACTTAAAATTTTGACCTTGTGATTATGATAGTTTGTCATATAGATTTAGCATGAGAAATGCCTTAAGTCTATAGTTAGATGATAACTAAATGAACCTTAATTGTGTAACTATGATAGCTGATAGAGTAGCTTTAGCATGAGAAGCATTTTAAGTCTATAGTCAGAAGATAACCAAAGGAAATTTAGAATTTGAACTTGTGATTATAAAAGTGGATCATATAGTGGAATGCTTTATTAGGGTTAGGCTTATTTATAAGAACTCCATGGGTTAATGTGAGGATTTTGAACCTTTGAAATCTCAATATATCTTTGGCACAGCAAGGGGAGAAAATATGAAACATTTAGTTACTGCAGACTTAGTTTAGATGAGGAAGTAGCAGAAGGTTATGTCTATGGAAGGTTACATCTGAACTTGTGTTTCCTTTATCATGAAGCCTGTGAGTAAAGTAAACCTGTCCATCTTAGTTAGTTAACAAATTGACTAATGAGCTAATACAGTGGTGGACTGCCTTGGGACTAAGAAGTTAGTTGTCTGTTTTCTAGTTGTCAAGCTGTAGTTTGTTGCAGTAAATCTCCTCCCAAATATGCCCCGACAATGAAAACCATGACACAATTAATATGAATACATGCTGTGCACCTAGATTGGGCAGATTTTCCACTATACTACCAACTTCCACCTCTATGAGACCCCTTAGAACTTGTGGCTTCTCCAGGCCATGTACATCTGCTCCGCGTTTCTTCTTCTTCCTCCACCTCCTCTGCATCCTCTCCCTCTTCCAATTTTCTCTTCTTCTCTTCCTACCTTCCGCTCCACCTTCCCTTTTATCTGCCCAATCATCTGCTCTCCTTTATTTTATAAATTAAAGTGGAAAACAGGTTTACAGGAAATCACCTGAGTGCTGACTCATCCCTTGTTTGAGGCCACTCACAGGAGAATGGAATTAACATCAAATATAATTAACCTCAGGGATATCCACAACAGTAGTCAGCTTAGCTATTAATGTAATCAGAAATCTGGGGAAAATAAATTATAATCTAGATTTTATATATTATTTAAAATGACAGTGGTTGATCTATAGTCCACTACCTAAACAGTTCTCCCAGGTCCCTGTGGTCTCCATCACAACTTGGGCAAGGCAGTCTGACTATCAGACCCAGAAGATGAGAAGCTTTTTGTTCCTTTAAAGGAGGAACATGGGAGAAATGGCTTGCCTTGTCTTAGGCAATATGAGACATATAATTCTCTGTGTGTCCTCTGTCCACAGTTTAGGCTGAGCCCTGGTAGTGGGCAAGACAATGGAGCAGTCTTTCTCAGTTGTTATCATACCACAATCCAGGTATAGTTCTTTATCACTTTGCTCATATTTTCTTGGAGACCTTGGGGTGGGGGGAAGGACACTGTTAGGATTTGGGAAAGACTGTCCATCATAGTAAACTTAAATATTTAACGTTATATCTAGCAGATTTCTGACAAGATTGAGAGCTATTATCTACTAAGCATATCTGGTTAGGTAAATTGTGTCTGTTTTTAATTATTTGCTCAAGATTGTATCTAGCAAACAAAGAGTGCATATTGTAACTTAATTACAGTAGCAAAATGAAGGCTGAACATATCTTTAAGGCAGTGATCTTTAACTTTTTATAAACCTTTAAAGTAATATTAAATTAAATTGTTATTTACTGAGGCAGGATAGAAAACATTGGAAAACCTTATCTTAATTTAAAAGTGTCTTTAAGCAATTATGATAAAAACTGCATGGTACTGGTACAGCGACAGACAGGTAGATCAATGGAATAGAATTGAAGACCCAGAAATGAACCAACACACCTTTGGTCACCTTATCTTTGACAAGGGAGCTAAAACCATCCAGTGGAAAAAAGATAGCATTTTCAACAAATGGTGCTGGCACAACTGACGGTCATCATGTAGAAGAATTCGAATTGATCCATTCTTATCTCCTTGTACAAAGCTCAAGTCTAAGTGGATCAAAGAACTCCACATAAAACCAGAGAAACTGAAATTTATAGAGGAGAAAGTGGGGGAAAGCCAAAATTCCTAAACAGAACAGCAGAGACTTTTTCTTTTTTTTTTTTTTAAAGATTTATTTATTTTATTTTTATTATATATAAGTACACTGTAGCTGTCCTCAGACACTCCAGAAGAGAGAGCCAGATCTCGTTATGGGTGGTTGTGAGCCACCATGTGGTTGCTGGGATTTGAACTTATCACCTTCGGAAGAGCATTCGGGTGCTCTTACCCGCTGAGCCATCTCACCAGCCCCCGAGACTTTTTCTTAAATCATGTTGTTCTCCTCAAGGAAGAAGGCAGTGAAGTAGGGACTGGCCATAACAAAGATGGTGGATAGTTATGCAACTACATTCAACCAAGATGGCACTGAATGGCACGGAAGCTACAGCCAGCTATGTGACCTCCCTTAATTAAGAATGGTGCTGAATCTACAGCTCCCCCTGTGGTGGAAAGTTACGTGTTTGCTATATCTTTTTTTTTTTTTTTTTTTTTTTTTTTCCGGGGGTGGCGGGTCCGAGACTGTATAGCCCTGGCTGTCCTGGAACTCACTTTGTAGACCAGGCTGGCCTGGAACTCAAAAATCCGCCTGCCTCTGCCTCCTGAGGGCTGGGATTAAAATGTTTGTTATATCTTAAATGCAATTATGGAACGGCATTTATTTATAGAACCATTGCTATGTATCTGCAGAGGGACAGATAGACATATGAAGAGATAAACATGGTTTTCCCAGTGGGCAGGGAATTATATGCATATGAATAGATATCTCACTGACACTGCAGGAAGCCTCTTCCTTCATGTGGGTATGAGTGGTGCAGCTAGTCTGAGGCTGGTACATGGCACAGCTTGGCAATCATCTGATCCTTCTCCCACCACAGCTGCCTTAGAGTTGGTGAAAACTAGAATTGAAGGAAATCAGAGATAAGAAATTTCTAGGAAGTAGAAATTTAAGACTGCCTGCTGGAGCAAATAGCTGACAGAGGTAGTGCAACAGACTAGGGCACCAGGTGGGTGAGCAAGAATTAGAGTGAGAGTGAGTTAAGTTGGAAACAAAATCTGGAGAGTGTTTTTAGAGTTGAAGGAGCAGGGAGTAGAGTGATCTAGGAATCAAGGATAGGAATTTAATTGGGCAATAAAGGAATAAAGTGGTTTGGAGCAAAGGAAGAGAAAAGCCTGTGCATAGGAAACCTTTTATTTTCCAGGTTATTGGCAAGAGTTGGAAAACTTTTGAAAGTGTTGTTAAGTGGCCATTTTGAGTTAATATCTAGTGAATATTGAAGCCAAATTTAGTGTGTGGATTTGGAAGCCTTTAAGCCCAGGAGGGAGACTGGAAGTAATGGTAAAGTCATATCCATTGGATGAGAATAGGTTATTTATTATTCTACTGCTAGCCAAGTCCCGAAGATATATTAAATAACCAAGCAAGCAGCCAGGCTAGATTACCAGGTAGTTATAAGGAAATTGGGGCTGAGGGCTAGTATCCAAGAGAGTCTGGATTATCCAGTACTGGGATTTTCCAGCAAAGAGAGAGGAACTGTACCTCCAGAAGAGAGAAATTTCATCCAAGGGAAGATGTCCTAAGGTATGAGGTCAGCGAGAAGGACCAGCCATGAAGACTGTGAATACCTCTGTCCCCAAGGACACCAAAGGGTCACTGGTAGCTCAATAGGCCTCTTTTGGGACCAGGGGCCATTTATGCTGACCAGAGGAGGAGCTTACCAATTCGCTGGTGTTTGGTTGGAGAGATCTAGTGATCAGATGGATGGAAAGTCCATGTGATGGCAGGACCAAGGAAGTTCAGGTTTACAAGTCTGAGTCTCGGCACCAATGATGTTTTGTAAAATGAGTTATGGTGTGGCAGGAGGGGGTGATGAGGCATCTCTCCTCCCAGGAATCGGTCATAAGATGAGTCTAGCATAAAATGAAGTTTATTTGGGGGCATGGGAAGGAGGTTGAAAAGTGAGTAGAAGCACAGAAAGAGAAGGGGACAGAGAAGGGCAGAGAGAGAGAGAGAGAGAGAGAGAGAGAGGAAGAGAGAGAAAGAAGAAGGAGGAGGAGGAGGGAGGAGGAGAAGGGGGGAGGAGGAGGGGGGCAGGAGGAGGAGGAGGAGGAGGAGGAGGAGGAGGAGGAGGAGGAGGAGGAGGAGGAGGAAGAAGAAGAAGAAGAAGAAGAAGAAGAAGAAGAAGAAGAAGAAGAAGAAGAAGAAGAAGAAGAAGAAGAAGAAGAAGAAGAAGAAGAAGAAGAAGAAGAAGAAACTGTTCGAGGAGAAAAGAGAGAGGCCAGAGAGAAGGGTCAGAGAGCACAAAAGAGGACAGTCTTTTTATAGCAAGCCATGCTCTGACCTGGCATTGCTAAGAAACTGTTGGGCAGACTCTAGAAGGAATGTTAACATGATAACAAATACTCTGAGGTTTCACTTATATGAGGTACCTAAAATTGTAAGATTCATAGAGACTCAAAGTAGAGATGTGTGGTTTAGGTTGAGAAGAATAGAAGCAAGGAGTTGTTATACAGGCATTAATTTTTTTTAAAAAATAAGTTTAATAGGCATGGAGAGAGTGCTTACAGCTTTTCCATGTTTGGAGCTCAGCACATACACAATCACCTATTATTTCAGTCCCAGAGGATTTGAGATGCCTCTAGGCCTCTGCAAAAACCTGCAGGACTCAAGTGTACATAAAGTCATACAGGCACATATATACAGATAAGTTAAGCTAGCAAGTAAGTAAGTCAGTCAGTCAGTCAGTCAGTCAGTCAGTCAGTCAGTCAGTATTTTACTTAGGATTTCTACTGCAGTGAAGAGACACCATAACTGTGACAACTCTTATAAGGACCATTTACTTGGGGCTAGCTTACAGTTTCAGAGGTTTAGTCTGTTATCAACATGGGGTGCTTGGGGTAGAGGGATACCAGCATCCAGGCAGACATGGTTCTAGAGAGGTAGCTGGGAGTTATACATCCAGATTAGCTGGCAGGCGCTAGACAAGGCTTGAGCATCTGAAACCTCAAAGCCTACCCCCAGTGATATGCTTTTTCCAACAAGGCCATTCCTACTCCATCCCTCGATGGCTTACATGTTTGACCACTTGATTCCCAGCTGGTTTGTGATCATTTATTATAATAGATGTATTGTATACAAGTGTATTCCTACACAGCTAGGAGTAACATCAATTTTTTTCTGCATCACTGAGATGTATCATTAATTTTAGAAAATGTCAGCCATCATTTTATACAATCTTCAAATATTTCTCTGCATTCTTTTCTTTCTTTACCTTATAGAATTTCATTAATTTGTTTTTAATTAATTAGATTTGTTAACCCATTTGCTACTGTCTTTTAGTTTTGCATCTTGCTTGCAACTTTTTTCATTTTGTTTTATATTTTGGTTGAAAGCTATTGTCAAGATCACTAATTAAATCATTAAACATATCATCAAGATCATTTTCTTTGCCTGTTTTGTGTGTAATTAGTAAACATTTAGAAGAACATCTTCACCCCAGTTACTATGCTTTTATTTCCTTTTTAAATACTTTTATATTATTATTAGTGTTCTGTGCATGATGCATGATGCTATGGCATGTGCGTAGAGGTCAAAATATGATGTTGTATAGTTCACATTCCTTTTTTAACATTTATACGGATTATGGAAATCACATTCAGGTTGACTTGTACAGCAATTACCTTTGTCTACTGAGGCATCTCATTGGGTATCATTTGGCTTTATCCCCAAAACAAGAATTTCTTTATTATAAACATTGTGAAGATGAAATGACTATTGGATTAGTTACCTTTTCCATTAGAACATTAGAATATCTTTTACAAAAGTTTCAGGAGAAAGACTTTATTTTGACTTATGATCTAAGAGGGAATATTATATTATGGAAAGCAAAGCATGGAGGTGAGAGTAGCTTCCCAGCTATGGCAGTTGTGAGTGTGATGCAGCCATCTGCATTGTGACAGCAGGCAAGAAGCAGAAAGCTAGAGCAAAAGTGGAGCTTATCTATAACACTTCAGGCCTGTCCCTAAGTCTGTGTGCTTTCCAGGCAGGTCCCATGCTCAAAAGTTTCCACAACCCCTCAAAACAGATCTACCTTCTGGGGACCTCGTTTTCAACACATAAGCCTGTGGTAAATATTTCGCATTCACATTTTAATGTATACTCTCTATCTCCAACAGTTTCATGGCCATCTTATAATATAATCAGCATTTAAAATGTCACTATATTCATAGTTTCAATACTATTTAAAAATCCAAAGACTTTTCTGGGACTCAACGTAATCTCTTTACTGTGAATCCTGGGGGAAAAAAGATAGAACCCCAGGAGCTGAAGGGGTCTGCAACCCTAGAAGAGAAACAACAATATGAACTAACCACAACCCCAAGAACTCATGTCTCTAGCTCCATATGGAGCAGAAGATGGCCTAGTCGGCCATCATTGGGAGGAGCGGTCCCTTGGTCTTGCAATCTTTATATGCCCCAATACAGGGGAATGCCAGGGACAAGAAGAGTGAATGGGTGGGCAGGGGAGCAGTGCGGTGGTGGTGGGGGGGGGGACTTTCGGGATAGCATTTGAAATGTAAATTAAGAAAATATCTAATTAAAAAATTGAAAAAAAAAAGTCATACTTCCAAAACACAACGGCACAGGAGGGTTGACATTCTATTCCAAAAATGAAAAATTGGTCATAGCAGGAGATAAATCAGACCAGAGAAAGACCAAAACCCAGCAGGGCATGTGGCAAAACCTGTAGCTCTGAATGTGGCATCTGGAGATTGTGGAGGAAATGCCTGACATTCACTAGGAATAAGGCTTGAAACCTAGAGTAGGCTGACTTCACTCAGTTCCTACAGCTTTCTTTGGCAGAGACTCCTCATCCCTAGAATCTCCAATGTCTTGGGATCCTCACTACAAATTAGGTGTCAACTTCACACATTCCTGGAACAGCATTCCAACTGCTCCTTGAAGATCAGTAGCCTGACCCTATCGCATATTGACCGACCTAGGACACTTCATAAAAACTCTGTACATGATTCTATGACTCAAGACCTCGGATTCTACATGCACAAAAGCCAGCACCACATAGAGGATACAAAGCCCTCCTACCAGCTTGAAATGTACACTGGCCCTCTACCACAGCTACAGGGGATTGGGAGTGCTGCTTGCCTGTTGGAACTGGAAGAAACATTTTCATAGGCACTTCTGTTTGAGACCATTCTGTAGTCTCTATGTTCTCAATTTCCCTCTATAAATGAAAGGTTTTCAAATCCATTTACATTTTCAAAGTCTAGAGTTTTCAGTTGGTGAAGTCTTAGTTCCAGGCACCTTTTAAACTTTGGAGAAAATTGCCTCGTTTCTCTTTAATGGCACCAATCAAACAATTACAGCCACTTTTCTGCACCCACTCTGTCCTCAACTTTTGCAAGGTTCATGGCTCTTCTCCTCATCAAACCCCACATTTTTCAAGTCTTTTTGATTCAACCTCTGCTCTCTGTTACTATAAATCATATTAAGAGTACCAAGCCTGATTGCTCTGCTAGCTTAAAGTGTTCTCCACCAAACAACTTAACCCTGCACCTTTAAATTCAGCATCACTTGGACCTTCGAGGACATAAGCTGAACATAACCAAATTCCTTGTCCTATCAGGATATACTAGGATTATCAGCCTTGTAATCAGTCTTCAATATCCCATTTTATAAGCGTTCTGCACTTTCCTCTAGCATGGTTCATTAAGCTCTGCTTATGATATTCCAAGGCTTCACTACCCTGAAGCTACACAACCTCACCTACTTCCTCTCACAAGCCAATCCTGAAGACCTGTACATCAATCACAATGCCAGGTTGATCACAGCAGTGACCTTACACCTCAGTTGCAGGTCTTATTCTTATTTTTCATACATTTAGCATCGACCTTATCCTAGACTACCACCCCATATCACCTTTCCAACCCATGTATTCTGCTGATGATTGTTTTTATAAACCACCAACTCCAATTTGTGTTAACCATACATCCATGGGTGTGGAAATATCCACTAAAACATGGTTAACCTACCAGTTGCCAACTCCCAAAGAATACTGACTCTCCCTCACTCAACAGCAGGCAACTGGCAATAGTTGTGCATAGGTGGGCTTCATGAAGAAGATCAAAGGGATTCAACCCTTTTGGAACATGGAGTCAACTCCCATTTTCCAAATCACTCTTTTCTTTGCTGTGGTATTATATGTGATAGAATCTATTTAAGAGAGGGAAGATTTGCTCTTGCTTGCATTGCAAACAGTCAATTATGACAGGGAAAGAGCACTAGGGTGGGATGAGCTTGTGTTTGTGTTGTTGTAATTTTCACTGGTAGCATTAAATTTTTTTTCACTATTTATATTTTTTTCCTACTAAAGTCAACTATCATTCCATTGTGGCTTACTCCTGTAAGCTCAGCACTTGGAAGAGTGAGACATGAGGATCATGAGTTCAAAGACAGACTGAGCTTCACAATGAAGGCATGTACATACATACATACATACATACATACATACATACATACATGATAAAGTTTACTCTTTTTTTGGAAATGTGTCTGTCATTTCTGTTTCTTTGGGGGAAGGTTAGCAACAGAATCTAGAGTCTCAACATATGCTGGACAAATACTCTGCCACTGAGCTACATCTTGGTCCTTTTCAGTTAGAGTCTTCAATATATTAATCACAATACTTTCCCTGTTTCCTTCACATTTTCTTTATAATTGAGACTCCATCTGATTTTCTTTCTGGCTTCTTTTGTTGCCTTGCCTTTTGAAATGTCCCTGAATTAATTAAAATGGAATATGTTATGCAATCGAACATGTTAAAGAGACAAAATTATCTTCTGCTTGAGGGTGATCTTGACTTTTTTCTCCTTTGGCTATAGAATGAGAGATAAATAATGTAATAAGGAGATGGGCTTCTCAGATTGATGTTTACTTTCCACTGAGTTTTGATCTTCTCTTCACCCCACTCTCTTAATTCCCTCAGCTCTATCATATTTTTTATTTTTATATGGCAGCTGTTAGTGTTGTGGTGATAGCAGGTATATGAAAACAAGAATGTTTTAGCATTCTGATGGACTCCAGCTTTAGGTAGGCATTATGAGGCTAGGTCAGAGTACTTGACCTTTAAGAACTTCAGACTGTCCTCACATAATCCCGAGAGCAAATTTCTTTCTCCAGCAGAACTCTGCTTCTCCCATCAGGCTACACTTTTGTATACAAAAAGAGAATAAGGCTTTTTGTTTGCTATGGGAAGTAGTTTACTGTCTATTACTGTGGTAATCACCATGAGCAAAAGCAACTTGGGGAAGAAATGGTTTATGTTGACTTTCACTTCCATATCACAGTCCTTCACTCTATCACTGAAGGAAGTTGAGGCAAGAACCAGGATATAGGAACTGAAGAGAAACCATGGGTGAACACTGGTTACTGGCTTGCTCCCATGATCCTGTTCAGATATTTTTATTATATTTCCCAGGACCACTAGAGGGGTACCACCTCTCACAGTGGTCTGGGTCCTCTGACATCAATCACTAGTAAGGAAAATACCACAGAAACTTACTTTCACACTAATCTGATAGAGGAATTTTCTTTTCAATTCAAGTGATGTTTCCTCCTGCTTGCTAGCCTGCATCAAGTTGACCAAAACAAAACAACAACAGAAACCCAACACATACAAGAAACTGTTTCCTGCCTGCCAATGAGTCTTACACCTTCTCTCCTATGAGCATACACTGGGATTCTGAAGAAAAAATAGCAAGGTGTGAACTTTTCGATGTCCCCTTGTCATAATGTATTTACAGTCTTATTCTTGCCCACATACAGCATTTCATGGTTTGTCTTTCCAAACTTCCATCTAAATTCCCTCTCTGATTTAAAAGACCTTTGAAAGTGTCTGAGCCAGGTAAAGAATGGCTGTTTCTTCCTGTGAGCAACTCTATATTTCAGGTTAGATTTTTGTGCATTCAAAAGAAGTCACTAACTTGAAATGTGTTCCCCTTTCCTCTTATTGTTGGTGAAAGTATGGAAGTAATGTTTTTTCCAACTCTCTAGATCTCTGGGTTCAATTTAGTAGATGACATTTTTAATGCATTCACTCAGACCTAGATTTCTCCCTCTTATAACTACCAGGGCCTCTATATATTTTTGATGCACATATCCATCTTGAATATGAATATGAATACCCCAGTAAGTTCATAGATTTTGAATGCTTGGTTCCTAGTTGGTGGAACTATTTTGGGAAGGTGTTTGAGGGGGTGTGTCACTGGGTGTAGGTTTTGATGCATTTAAAGCTCTCTGCTTTCTCGGCCATCATTGGGAGGAGAGGCCCCTTGGTACTGCAATCTTTATATGCCTCAATATAGGGGAATGCCAGGGCCAAGAAGTGGGAGTTGGTGGGCAGGGGAGCAGGGTGGGGGGAGGGGGGAGGGGACTTTTGGGATAGCATTTGAAATGTAAATTAAGAAAATATGTAATAAAAAATTGAAAAAATAACCTCTCTGCTTTCAACTTCCAAATCAAATATGTCTCTCAGCCATGTCTCCAGCCCCATGCCCATCTGCCAGATGCTATGCTCTCTGACATGATGATTATGGATTTGCCCTCTGAAACTGTAATCAAGTCCACAGCTAAATGTTTTCTTTCATGTGTTGCCTTGGCCATGGTGTCTATCAACTGCAATAGAAAAAGAACTGGTATATAAGTTTTGATAATAATTTATTAGATATCACCATATATTCTCTCTAGAAAACAGACTTCCTTTTGAAAATCAGGATGCACGAAAATGTGTTTGCCTGTTTCCAGAAATACCCTCATGTATTAGTTAAAAGTTAGCCTTTAACTCACTTTGTAGCCAAGGATATCTTGAACTCCTGATGCTTTTTCTTTAATTGAATATTTTCTTTAGTCACATTCCAGGTCTTGCCTCTGGAACCTCCCTATTCATTCTCCCCTCTGCCCTGCCTCTATGGGGGCACTCAGCCACCCACCCATCCACTCCCAAATTCCTGCCCTGGCATTCCCCTACACTGGGGCATCCAACCACTTCAGGCTTGCTCCTCCCAATAATGTCCAATAAGGTCATATTCTGTACATATGGGGCCTGAGCCCTGGGTCCCTCCATGTGTATTCTTTGGTTGGTGGGTCAGTCCCTGGGAGCTCTGAGGGGGGTCTGGCTGGTTGAAACTGTTGCTTCCTCTATGGGGCTGTCAAACACCTCAGCTCCTTCAGTCCCTTCTCCAACTCCTCCATTGGAGACCCCAGGATCAGTCCAATGGATGGATATAAGCATCCACCTCTGTACTTTTCAGGGTCTGGCAGAGATTTTCATGAGATAGCTATATCAGGTTCCTGTCAACAACCACTTCCTGCTATCTACAATAGTGTCCAGGTTTTGCAACTCTATATTGGATGGATCCCGAAGTAGGGCAGTCTCAGGATAGCCTTTCCTTCAGTCTCTGTTGCATAATTTGTCTCCATATTTCCTCCTGTGCAAACTTTGTTTCCTCTTCTAAGAAGCACTGAAGCATCCACACTTTGGTATTCCTTCTTCTTGTACTTCATACAGTCTGTGAATTATAACTTAAGTATTCCAAATTTTGGGCTACATACCTTGAGCATTCTTTTGTGACTCGGTTACCTCACATTCCATCCAATTGCCTAAGAATTTCATGAAGTTATTGTTTTTAATAGCTGAGTAGTATTCCATTAGTAGTATTCCATTGTGTAAATGTACCACATTTTCTGTACCTATTCCTCTGTTGAGGCACATCTGGGGTTGTTTACAGCTTCGTGCTATTATAAATAAGGCTGCTATGAACATAGTGGAGCATGTGTCCTTATTACATGTTGGGACATTTTCTGGGTTTATGCCCAGGATTTTTATAGCTGGGTTCTCAGGTAGTATTATGTCCAATTTTCTGAGGAACTCTCAGGCAGATTTCTAGAGTGGTTGTACCAACTTGCAATCCCACTAACAATGGAGGAGTGTTCCTCTTTCTGCACATCCTCACCAGCATCTACTGTCACCTGACTTTTTGATCTTAGCCATTCTGACTGGTGTGAGGCAGAATCTTAGGGTTGTTTTGAGTTGCATTTCCCTGATGACTAAGGATGTTAAACATTTCTTTATGTGCTTCTAGGCCATTCGAGTTTCCTGAGTGGAGAATTCTCTGTTTAGCTCTGTTCCCCCTTTTTTTTTAAATAGGGTTATTTGGTTCTCTAGACTCTAATGTCTTGAGTTCTTTGCATATTTTGGATATTAGCACTCTATTGGATGTAGGATTGGTAAAGGCCTTTTCTCAAGCTTTTTGTTGCTGTTTTCTCCTCTTGACAGTGTCCTTTGTCTTACAGAAGCTTTATGTAAGCTCAGTTGTATGAGGTCTCATTTGTTGATTCTTGATCTTAAAGCATAAGCCTTTGGTGTTCTGTTGAGGAACTTTTTGCCCTGTGCCCATGTGTTCAAGGCTTTTACCCCCTTTCTCTTCCATTAGATTCAGTGTATCTGGTTTTATGTGGAGCTCCTCAATCCACTTGGATTTGAGCTATGTACAGGAAGATAAGAATGGATCAATTTGCATTTTTGTACTGGTTAACTGCCAGTTGAACCAGCACCATTTGTTGAAAATGATGTCTTTTTTCCACTGGATGGTGTTAGTTCCTTTGTCAAAGATCAAGTGACCGTAGGTGTGTGGGTTCATTTCAGGGTCTTCAGTTCAATTCCATTCATCTACCTGTCTGTCACTGTACCAAAATCATGCAGTTTTTTTTTTTTTTTAACCATGATTGTTCTGTAATACAGCTTGATGTCAGGGAAAGTGATTACCCCAGAAGTTCATTTATTGTTGAGAATAGATTTTTTTCAACTTTTATTAGATATTTTCTTCATATACATTTCAAGTGTTATCCAGAAAGTTCCCTATACCCTCCCGCCTCCCGGCCCTGCTCCCCTACCCATCCCCTCCCACTTCTTGGCCCTGGCATTCCCCTGTATTGGGGCATATAAAGTCTGCATGACCAAGGGGCCTCTCTTCCCACTGATGGCCAACTACGCCATCCTCTTCTATATATGCAGCTAGAGACATGAGCTCTGGGGGTGCTAGTTAGTTCATGGTTAATCTTCCACCTAGAGGGTTGAAGACCCCTTCAGCTCCTTGGGTACTTTCTCTAGCTCCTTTTTCCCTGTGTTCCATCTAATAGCTGACTGTGAGCTTCCTCCTCCATGTTTGCCAGGCATTGGTATAGTCTCCCACAAGACAGCTATATCCTGGCCCTTTCAGCACCATCTTGCTGGCATATGCTATAGTGTCTATGTTTGGTGGCTGATTGTGGGATGGATCCCTGGCAGCCGCAGCCATTGGGTACATCCTTTGGATTCAGCTTCACACATGATCTCTTTAACTCTTGCAATGTGTGCTTTCTTCTTAATTCTAGGAAGGGGTGACTTGTCCACATTTAGATCTTCCATCTTCTTGAGTATCATGTGTTTAGAAAATTGCATCTTGGGTAGTATAGGTTGCTGGGCTACTATCCACATATCAGTGAGTACATGTTATGTGAGTTCTTTTGTGAATGGGTTACTTCACTCAGGATGATGGCCTCCAGATCCATCCATTTGCCTAGGAATTTCATATTATTCATTGTTTTTGATAGCTGAGTAGTACTCCATTGTGTAAATATACCAAATTTTTTGTATCCATTCCTCTGTTGAGGGACATCTGGGTTCTTTCCTGCTTCTGGCTATTATGAATAAGGCTGCTATGAACATAGTGGAACATGTGTCCTTGTTACCAGATGGAATATCTTCTGGATATATGCCCAGTAGAGGTATTGCAGGATCTTCCGGTAGTACTATGTCCAATTTTCTGAGGAACCGCCAGACTGATTTCCAGAGTGGTTGAACAAGCTTGCATTCCCACTAACAATGGAGGATTGTTCCCCTTTCACCACATCCACGCCAGCATCTGTTGTCACCTGAATTTTTGATCTTAGCCATTCTTACTGGTGTGAGGTGGAATCTCAGGGTTATTTTGATCTGCATTTCCCTGATGATTAAGTATGTTGAACATTTTTTCAGGTGCTTCTCAGCCATTCAGTATTCCTCAGTTGAGAATTCTTTGTTTAACTCTGTGCCCCACTTTTTAATGGGGATATTTGATTTTCTGGGGTCCACCTTCTTGAGTTCTTTACATATATTGGATATCAGTCCTCTATCTGATTTAGGATTGATAAAGATCCTTTCCCAATGCATTGGTGGCCCTTTTGTCCTGTTGACAGTATCTTTTGTCTTGCAGAATCTTTGCAACTTTATGAGGTCCCATTTGTCAATTCTTGACCTTACAGCACAAGCCTTTGCTGTTTTGTTCAGGAATTTTGCCCCAGTGCCCATATCATCGAGGCTTTTCCCCACTTTCTCCTCTATTAGTTTCAGTGTCTCTGGTTTTATGTGGAGGTCCTTCAACCACTTAGACTTGACCTTAGTGCAAGGAGATAAGAATGGATCAATTCCCAGTCTTCTACATGATAGCTGCCAGTTGTGCCAGCACCATTTGTTGAAAAGGCTGTCATTTTTCCACTGGATAGTTTTAGCTCCCTTGTCAAAGATCAGGTGACCATAGGTGTGTGGATTCATTTCTGGGTCTTCAATCCTATTCCATTGATCTACCTGTCTGTTGTTGTACCAGTACCATGCAGTTTTTGTTACGATTGCTCTGTAGTACAGCTTGATGTCAGGCATGGTGATTCCACCAGAAGTTCTTTTATTGTTGAGAAGAGTTTTCACTAGTCTAGGTTTTTTGTTATTCAAATGAACTTGCTAATTGTCTTTTCTAGATCCTTGAAGAATTGAGTTGGAATTGTGATGGGGATTGCATTGAATCTGTAGATAGCTTTTGGCAGGATAGCCATTTTTACTATATTGATTCTGCCAATCCATGAGCATGGGAGATCCTTTCATCTTCTGAGATCTTCCTCAATTTCTTTCTTCAGAGACTTGAAGTTCTTGTCATACAAATCTTTCACTTCATTCATAAGAGTCACTCCAAGGTATTTTATATTGTTAGTGACTATTGTGAAGGGTGATGTTTCCCTGATCTCTTTCTTAGCCAGTTCATCCTTTGTATAGAGAAAGGCCATTGATTTGTTTGAGTTAATTCTATATCCAGCTACTGCACTAAAGCTTTTTATCAGCTTTAGGAGTTCTCTGGTGGAGTTTTTGGGGTCACTTATATATACTATCATATCATCTGCAAATAGCGATAATTTGAGTTCTTCCTTTCCAATTTGTATCCCCTTGACCTCCTTTTGTTGTCGAATCGCTCTGGCTAGGACTTCCAGTACTATATTGAATAGGTAGGTAGAAAGTGGGCAGCCTTGTCTGGTCCCTGATTTTAGTGGGATTGCTTCCAGTTTCTCTCCATTTTGTTTGATGTTGGCCACTGGTTTGCTGTAGATTGCTTTTATCATGTTTATGTAAGGGCCTTGAATTCCTGATCTTTCTAAGACCTTTATCATGAATGGGTGTTGGATTTTGTCAAATGCTTTCAAAGCATCTAAGGAAATGATCATGTGGTTTTTATCTTTGACTTTGTTTATATAGTGTATTACATTGATGGATATCCATATATTAAACCATCCCTGCATTCCTGGGATGAAGCCTACTTGGTCATGATGGATGATCGTTTTGATGTGTTCTTGGATTCGGTTGGCGAGAATGTTGTTGAGTATTTTTGCGTGGATATTCATAAGGGAAATTGGTCTGAAGTTCTCTATCTTTGTTGTGTCTTTATGTGGTTTAGGTATCAGAGTAATTGTGGCTTCATAGAATTAATTGGGTAGTGTACCTTCAGATTCTATTTTGTTGAATACTTTGAGAAGAACTGGAACTAGGGCTTCTTTGAAGGTCTGATAGACATCTGCACTAAACCCATCTGGTCCTGGGCTTTTTTTGGTTGGGAGACTATTAATGACTCCTTCTATTTCTTTTGGAGATATAGGGCTGTTTAGGTCATTAATCTGATCCTGGTTTAACTTTGGAACTTGGTATCTGTCTAGAAAGTTATCCATTTCATCCAGTTTTTCCAGTTTTTTTTTTTTTTTTTTTNGCTATGAATTTACCTCTCAGGAATGCTTTCATTGTGTCCCATAAATTCGGGTATGTTGTGGCTTCATTTTCATTAAACTCTAGAAAGTCTTTAATTTCTTTCTTTATTCCTTCCTTGACCAAAGTATCATTGAGTAGATTGTTGTTCAGTTTCCAAGTGAATGATGGTGTTCTGCTACTTATGTTGTTATTGAAGAGCAACCTTAGTCCATGCTGATCTGATAGGATGCATGGGGCAATTTCAATATTTTTGAATCTGTTGAGGGCTGTTTTGTGGCCAATTATGTGATCAATTTTGGAGAAGGTACCATGAGGTGCTGAGAAAAAGTTATATCCTTTTGTTTTAGGATGAAATATTCTGTAGATATCTGTTAAGTCCATTTGTTTCATAGCTTCCTTTAGTTCGACTGAGTCTCTGTTTAGTTTCTGTTTCCAGGATCTGTCCATTGATGAGAGTGGGGTGTTGAAGTCTCCCCCTATTATTGTGTGATGTGCAATGTGTGTTTTAAGCTTTACTAAAGTTTCTTTAATGAAAGTGGCTGCCCTTGCACTTGGAGCATAGATATTCAGAATTGAAAGATCCTCTTGGAAGATTTTGCCTTTGATGAGTATGAAGTGCCCCTCTTTGTCTCTTTTGATAATTTTGGGTTGAAAGTCTATTTTATTCGATATTGGAATGGCTACCCCAGCTTTTTTCTTTGGGCCGTTTGCTTGGAATATTGTTTTCCAGCCTTTCACTATGAGGTGGTGTCTGTCGTTTTTCCTGAGGTGTGTTTCCTGCAGATAGCAAAATGTCGGGTCCTGTTTGTGTAGCCAGTCTGACAGTCTATGCCTTTTTATCGGAGAATTGAATCCATTGATATTAAGCGATATTAAGGAACAGTAATTGTTGCTTCCTGTCATCTTTGTTTTTAGAGTTGGGTTTCTGTTCTTGTGGCTGTCTTCTTTTTTAGGTTTGTTGAAGGATTACTCTCTTGCTTTCTCTAGGGCAGAGTTTCCGTCCTTGTATTGGTGTTTTTCTGTTATTATCCTTTGAAGGGCTGGATTTTTGGAGAGATATTGTGTGAATTTGAATTTGTCGTGGAATACTTTGGTTTCTCCGTCTATGGTAAATGAGAGTTTTGCTGGGTATAGTAGTCTGGGCTGACATTTGTGTTCTCTCAGCGTCTGTATAATCTTTGTCCATGATCTTCTGGCTTTCATAGTCTCTGGTGAGAAGTCTGGAGTAATTCTGATAGGCCTGCCCTTATATGTTACTTGACCTTATTCCCTTGCTGCCTTTAATATTCTGTCTTTATTTAGTGCCTTTGTTGTTCTGATTATTATGTGTCGGGAGGAATTTCTTTGTTGGTCCAGCCTATTTGGAGTTCTATAGGCTTCTTGTATGTTTATGGGCATCTCATTCTTTAGGTATGGAAAGTTTTTTTCTATTATTTTGTTGAAGATATTTGCTGGCCCTTTAGTTTGATAGTCTTCCTTCTCATCTACGCCTATTATCCTTAAGTTTGGTCTTCTCATTGTGTCCTGGATTTCCTGGATATTTTGTGTTAGAATCTTTTTGCATTTAGCATTTTCTTTGATTGTCTTGTCTATGCTCCCTATAGAATCTCCTGTGCCTGAGATTCTCTCTTCTATCTCTTGTATTCTGTTGCTGATGCTCATATATATGGTTCCTGATTTTTTTCCTATGGTTTCTATCTCCAGGTAATAGAGGAAAACCAAAAAGAATTAACAAAGATGAAGGTAAAAATCCAGGACCTACCAAAACAAGGTAAGGTAGTGGACAAACCATAACAAAAGGACATTGAGAGATTCATAAAGGAGAAATTTACGAAGATCAACAAATAGACACAAAAGGACATTGAGAGATTTAAAAAGGAGAAATTTACGAAGATCAAGTTTATCGGTTTTTTCCTGTATTTCCTTCTTTTTTTTCAGATTTTTTTTCTCTTATTAGATATTTTCTTCATTTACATTTCACATGTCATCCAGAAATTTCCCCTTACCCTCCTGCATCCCCGCCCTGCTCCCCTACCCACTCCCTCCCACGTAATGGCCCTGTCGTTCCCCTGTACTGGGGCATATAGAGTCTGTATGACCAAGGGGCCTCTCCTCCTAATGATGGCCAACTAGGCCATCTTCTTCCATATATGCAGCTAGAGACATGAGCGCAGGGGGAACTAGTTACTTCATGTTATTCTTCCACCTAGAGGGTTGAAGACCCCTTCAGCTCCTTGGGTACTTTCTCTAGCTCCTTCCTTGGGAGTCCTGTGTTTCAACTAACAGCTGACTGTGAGCAACCACTTTCGTGTTTGCCAGGCACTGCTATAGCCTCCCACGAGACAGCTATATCAGGTCCCTTTCAGCATTATGTTGCTGGCATATGCTATAGTGTTTATTTTGGTGGCTGATTATGGGAAGGATCCCTGGCAGCCGCTGTCACTGGTCGGTCCATCCTTTTGATTCAGCTTCACACATGATCTCTGTAACTCCTTCAGTGTGTGCTTTGTTCTTAATTCTAGGAAGGGGCAAAGAGACCACATTCTGAACTTCATTCTTCTTGTGATTCATGTGCTTAGTAAGTTGTATCTTGGGTAGTCTAGGCTTCTGGGCTAGTATCCACATATCAGTGAGTACATATTATTTGAGTTCTTTTGTGATTGGGTTACCTCACTCAGGATGACACCCTCCAGATCCATCCATTTGCCTAGGAATTTCATATATTCATTGTTTCTAATAGCTGAGTAGTACTCCATTGTGTAAATGTACCATATTTTTTGTATCCATTCCTCTGTTGAGGGACATCTGGGTTCTTTCCAGCTTCTGGCTATTATGAATAAGGCTNTCTTACAGCACAAGCCATTGCTGTTCTATTCAGGAATTTTTCCCCAGTGCCCATATCTTCGAGGCTTTTCCCCACTTTCTCCTCTACAAGTTTCAGTGTCTCTGGTTTTATGTGGAGATCCTTCAACCACTTAGACTTGACCTTCGTACAAGGAGATAAGAATGGGTCAATTCCCAGTCTTCTACATGATAACCGCCAGTTGTGCCAGCACCATTTGTTGAAAATCCTGTCCTTTCTCCACTGGATAGTTTTAGCTCCCTTGTCAAAGATCAGGTGACCATAGGTGTGTGGATTCATTTCTTGGTCTTCGATCCTATTCCATTGATCTACCTGTCTGTTGCTGTACCAGTACCATGCAGTTTTTGTTACGATTGCTCTGTAGTACAGCTTGAGGTCAGGCATGGTGATTCAACCAGAGGTTCTTTTATTGTTGAGAAGAGTTTTTGCTAATCTAGGTTTTTTTGTTATTCCAGATGAACTTGCTAATTGTCTTTTCTAGATCCTTGAAGAATTGAGTTGGAATTTTGATGGAGATTGTGTTGAATCTGTACGCAGCTTTTGGCAAGATAGCCATGTTTACTATATTGATTCTGCCAATCCTTGAGCATGGGAGATCCTTCCATCTTCTGAGATCTTCCTCAATTTCTTTCTTCAGAGACTTGAAGATCTTGTCATACAAATCTTTCACTTCCTTCGTAAGAGTCACACCAAGATATTTTCCTGTATTTCCTTCTTATAGTCCTCCATCATCATCATGACCAGTGACTTTATATACATGTCCTGCTTTTCTGGTGTGCTGTTGTATCTAGGACTTGATGTGGTGGGTGAGTTTGGGTCTGGTGATGCCAAGTACCCTTGGATTCTGTTGCTTCTGTTCTTATGCTTGCCTCCTGACATCTCTTCCCGAGGAGACCTGGCGTTGGTGCAGACCAGAAAGGACCAGCTGTTCTGCCCTGGGCCTTTATCAATCTCCTGGCTGATGTCTCAAGTTCCACGAGATTGGGCCGGAACAGAGGCTCTGTTCCCCTGCTCACCTCAAGTCCCAAGATAGCTTGGGGAGTCCCGAAAGAGCCTAGGAGAGTGCACAGCATCTGTGGCCGGAGACTTGTGCTGGTGCTGGGCAGGCCAACCAGACCAGAAGGGAGGGGCTGTTCTGCCCTGGGCCACTATCAATCTCCTGGCTGGTGTCTCAGGTTCCAAGACATTGGGCTAGAACAGAGGCTTTGTCCCCCTGCTCACTTGAGGTCCCCAGATAGCTTGGAGGGTCCCCAAGGAGCCTAAGAGAGTGCACAGCGCCTAAGGCCTGAGCCCTGAACTCCTGATGTGATCTTAAAGTCCTGGGAGTTTCTGGGCTCAGAGGAAAGATGGCGGGGTGGAGGGTGCTCTGGCTGGGAGAGGCCCAGCCTCCGGTGGGGCGGAGTTCTCGGATCCTGCCGCGGGCAACTGCTGACCCACTGCTCCCAACACCACCTCTGCACTGCACTCAGGCGTAACCCCGATGCGATCTTAAAGTCCTGGGGTGTGTGAAGCTCAGGACAGGCCCTAGCTGTGTCCACTGGGCTCAGAGGAAAGATGGCAGGGTGGGGGGTGCTCTGGCTAGGAGAGGCCCAGCCTCTGGTGGGGCGGAGTTCTCAGATCCTGCCCCTGGGGGCAACTGCTGACACACTGCTCCCAACACCACCTCTGCACTGCACTCATGTGTAACCCTGCTGCAATCTTAAAGTCCTGGGGTGTGTGAAGGGCAGGGCAGGCCCTAGCTGCGTCTGCTGGGCTCAGAGGAAAGATGGCCTAGATTTTTTTTTTTTATCCTGGGTTTTTTTGCTATTCCAAATGAAATTGAGAATTGCTCTTTCTAACTCCATGAAAAATTTAGTTGGAATTTTGATGGGGATTGCATCTAATCTGTAGATTGCTTTCAGCAATGTGGCTATTTTTACTATAGTAATTCTGCCAATCCATGAGCATAGGACATCTTTCCATCTTCTGAGGTCTTCTTTCATTTCTTTCTTCAGAGACGTGAAGTTCTTCACATACATATCTTTCACTTGTTTGGTTAGAGTCATACCAAGGTATTTTATATTGTTTGTGACTATTTTGAAGGGTGTTGTTTCCTTAATTTCTTTCTCAGCCTGTTATCCTTTGTGTAGACAAAGGCCACTGATTTGTATGAGTTAATTTTAAATCCAGCCAACATGCTGAATTTGTTTATAAGCTGTAGGAGTTCTATGGTGGAATTTGAGGTCACTTAAATATACTATATCATCTTCAAATAGTAATATTTTGACATTTTCCTTTCCAATTAGTATCCCTTTGATCTACTTTTGTTGTCTAATTGCTCTAGCTAGACCTTCAAGTATTACATTGAATAGATAGGGAAAGAGTGGTCAGCCTTATTTTAGGGTGATTGCTTCAAGTTTCTCTTGATTTAGTTTGATGTTGGCTACAGGTTAGCTCTATAATGCTTTTACAATGTTTAGGTATGGGCCTTTAATTCCTGATCTTTCTAAGTCTCTAAACATGAAGGGATAGTGAATCCTGTCAAATGCTTTCTCAGCATCTAATGAAATGATCATGTATTTTTTTCCTTTGAGTTTATTCATATAGAGGATTCTGTTGATGTTCAATATATGGAAGTATATTGAACCATCCCTGCATTCCTGGGATGAAACCTACTTAATCATGATGGATGATCATTTTGATGTGTGCTTGGATTCTGTTTGTGAAAATTTTATTGAGAATTTTCATACCAATATTCTTAAGGGAAATTGGTCTGAAGTTCTCTTTCTTTTATGGGTCTTTGATTTTGGTATCAATGTAACTGTGGCCATAGTTTGAAGAGTATTAGTACTAGGTCTTCTTTGAAGGTCTGCTAGAACTCTGCAATAAACCCATCTGGTCCTGTTTTTTTTTTTTTTTTTTTTTCATTAGGAGACTATTAATGGCTGTTTCTACTTCTTTAGGGGATATGGTACTCTTTAGATTGTTAATCTGATCCTGATTTAACTTTTGTATTTGGTATCTGTCTAGAAAATTGTCCACTTCGTCCAGATTTTCTAGTTTTGTTGAGTATACTCTGTAGTATGATCTGATGATTTTTTAAATTTCCTCAGTTTCTGGTGCTACATCTCTATTTTAATTTCTGATTTTGTTAATTTGCCTCCTGTCTTTATGCCCTCTTATTAATCTGGCTAACAGTTTGTCTATCTTGTTGATTTATCAAAGAACCAGCTCCTGGATTTATTGATTCTTTTTATACTTCTTTTCATTTCTACTTTGATTATTTCAGCCCTAAGTATGATTATTTTCTGCAGTTTACTCCTCTTAGGTGTATTTTCTTCTGTTTGTTCTAGAGCTTTCAGGTGTGCTGTCAAGCTGTTAGTGTAAGCTTTGTCTAGTTTTGTTTTTTCTTTCTTTCTTTCTTTCTTTTTTTTTTTTTTTTTTTTTTGGAAGCACTCAGTGCTAAAGATTTTCCTCTGAGCACTGCATTCATTGTATCCCATAAGTTTGGGTATGTTGTGTCTTCATTTTCATCAAATTTTTAAAAAGTCTTTAATTCCTTTCTTTATTTCTTCCTTGACCAAGTTATCATTGAATAGGGATTTGTTCAGCTTCCATGTGTATGTGAGCTTTCTGTTGTTTTTATTGTTATTGAAGATCAGACTTAGTCTGTGGTGATCTTTAGGAAGAATGGGATTATTTCAAACTTCTTCTATCTGTTGAGGCCTCTTTTGTGACCTATTATATATTGTCAGTTTTGGAGAAGGTACCATGATGTGTTGAGAAGAAGGTATATCCTTTTGTTTTAGGATAGAACGTTCTATAGATGTCTTTTAAATCTATTTGGTCCATGACTTCTGTTAGTTTTCCTGTGTGTCTGTTTAGTTTTTGTTTCTATGATCTGTCCCTTTCTGAGAATGGGGTGTTAAGGTCTCCCACTATTGTTGTGTGAGGTGCAATGTATGCTTTGAGCTTTAGTAAAGTTTCTTTTATGAATGTGGGTGCCCTTGCATTTGGAGCAAAGGTGTTCAGAATTGACCGTTGTTTTTAGTTGATTTTTGCTTTGAAGAGTATGAAGTGTTCTTCCTTATCTTTTTTGATAGCTTTTGGTAGAAAGTTGATTTTATTCAGTATTAAACTCTTCCCATGATCCTCCCCAATTCTTTGTCACAGACTCTTAACAATGAAACAAGTTATGCCATGGAGAGTTCTAGAGTAGAGATGACACTGAATAAATGTCTCTTGGGTAATAAGAGTGGTTAATTTTATATTTTCTCATTGGATATGGAATGATTTCAAGTCATATGTTGTTAAGGAAGCTAAGGGTAGTATCTAAAGAATAGTGAGAGTCAAGGACCTCTATCTGGTAGCAGCTGGAAGAAGAAATCCTTAAGAGTTTCCACTGTATTGTGCCAAAGAAAATAACTTCTTTGCTTGGGACTGGTTGCTGATTCTATTGGTTTGCCTGTGCTAAATAAGCACTGTACCACAGAACAAAAACACCAGCCCTCTTTTAGTTTAATTTTGAGGCAGGGTCTTACTATGCTGCTTAAACTGGCTTTGAGCTTACTCTGTCTTACAGATAACTCTCGATATTGTTGTCCACCTTCATCAATGTGCTGAACACCTGAGATTACAAGTGTCTGCTATCAGGCAAAGTGTTATGTGTATGTTAATACTCTTAATAGATGTTGTTAAATTATTCATCATCATTGTTGTTCCAGGAAACTTATATGTAACTTCTTGTACTTTGTTTTATCATCTTCAAAGTAGTAATAATTAAAATATCTACCTAACAAAGTTCTTATGAGAAATAATGTGTAAAATACTTTTTGTGACAAGAGGGCCTGATTACACAACAAAACAATAAATATCTGTTAGGTTATTTACATCATTGTTGTTTTGGATTCAGAATAGCAGTGCCCATTTCTCAACAATATAGCAACTTGTAGAAAAAAATTTCACTACAAATAAAGATTTCTTGGAAACTAGTATTGTATGCTATGGAATAAGGCCACTAACCACCAAGCCTGGCAACCAGAATTCAATCCCCACAACCTACCCTGTAGAAGGAGAGAACTAACCCCTGAGCATTACCCTCTAATCTCCTAATCTCCCTATGCATGCCCTGGTACATATATTTGCACACACATAATAAAGAAAGCCTTGTAAAAATAATTAAAAATAAAACATTTCTAATTTTATGTAAGCCATGCCTAATATTTATTGTTTTGTGGATTATTGGATTATATTATTTGACTACTTACTGTTAATAAACAAAGATTTTCTTACGGATTTATGAGATTTAAAACAATATTTAAGGTATTCACCATTTATCTGCATGTGAATCCTAAGTTAAAAAGTATTTTTAGTTTGATATTTATCTTTTAGCTTACTTAAGGTAGAACATATTTTTATATTTTCTATAGTAGCCTTAATTACTGAACTAATATAAGAATTATACTACTGATCAATCCTATTATAAACCTATCTTCAGTGATAATTACCACCTGTTGAGTATTTAGCATCTTAACATGGTAGGAAGCACTCTTTCACTCATATATTACCTTAATCTTAATTGAGACATCTAGTATCATATTCCCAAATGTGCTCACCTCCCTCTCTGGCAATTTGAATGATATATCCTCCATACTCTCAGGCATTTGAGTGCTTGGTCTCTAGCTGGTGTTCCTGACTGGGGAAGATTGCAATGTATGGCTTTATTGGGAAGTCTATGTCAATGGGAGTGGGTTTTCATGTTTTTCATTATCAATACAAATGAAAACACACACAGACATACACACATACAGAGTGTAGAGAGTTCAAATTAGCTAGCATTTGAAAGTGTAAAAGAAAAGTTGTAAAAACAAAAGAAGAGTTGTTATATTAGATAACAAAATAATAGGAAAAAATAATCTGGAAAAGTGGACAGATGTAAATATGATAAAATTCTGTCAGGGGTAAATGTAAAATTCCTCACAGAGGATAAAACAGAAATCAGTGATGTAAGTTCAATCAGGAAGAAAGTTTGACTTTGCAGCAGTTTATGTGAGGAAGCCTGGGGAATCTAATTGATTATAAACCCAATAGTAAAACAATTGAAATGCCTCAACAAACAACGGAGTTATCATGTTAAACCTGTACTAGAACACTCCAGTGCTCACACTGGCATAACTGAAATCCATTCTCTTAGCTGATGTACTACTAATTAGAATGTATCTGGCACACTATGATATTACTGCTAACATTCTTCAAGACAGACAATTAGTGGCAATCAAGAATCTTCCCAGATGGCAGAGAATTGAATAATTACTTCAGCAGCCACCATCGTTTGAGCCACAGTAGCAACTAGCTGTGAAATCTGGGAAGGGTAAATTCAGGTGGCAGGAGGGTTATGCTGTTTTCCATTTATCCCTCCCTCATTATTTATTCTTCAGTACACTTTGTATCTCAGGATGCTTTCTGTCTTCTATGTGCAGTAAGAGGATCCAGAAATCCACTGGAAAGTAATTCAATTGACTACTTCCATGCTGACTTGCTGAGTGACTCCCTCCTGAAGTTCAAGTTTCTTCTTTAGCCTATGGGAATCTTTCCTTCCTCTTTAACCTGGAGACTAAGGACTCTTTTCTTGTTTTGTGGTACTCCTAGGATTCATTTATCACTTATACCTCTGTGAATAGCCCTTCTACCATGCTCCTCTTCAATGATCTCCAAAATGTGTGATCTGTTAACTGCTGGGACCAGTCCCAGGTTGTTCCTGCTATGATTAGTATGATTACTAATTCAAGGGCCCTCACAAAACAGAAGAACCAGTTGAAGCAAACAGATAAGAGAAGATTAGGTTCATGTCCTCGTTTTTGAATTTACCTTATCTTACCACACCACTACTATATGCCAGGCAAGCACTTTGCTAAGCATAAAGCAGGCTTCTGTGTTCTCACAGCAATAGGAATTAATACCAGTTAGAAGTTGGGGGTTGGGGCCTCCAAGAACAAGGCATCCTTTCCAGTAATGGCAATTACAGAGTAAAGAGATGGTAACCTGGACATAAATGTTCCAGGAAGAGAAATAGGCAAGAAAGCTGAAGCAAGATAAGGCTTATAAGAAATAAGAAGACATGGTTCCTTAATTTCTCTGACTTCCAGAATGAGGGTTTGAGATAGGATCAAGTGTGAACTTATTTAACACAGACTCCATCTTAAGGGCATGGGAGCACCTGTGGAAGGTGTAAAAGAAATGAAACATCAATATGGTTTCCTCTTTCCATTGTAAAATTAAGCGAGAACTTCCAAGAATCATCAAATATGAACCAAGCTGTGTGCCAAGCAATGAGCACTCAGTGCTAGAAGTATCCAAGGAAAATGTGGATTGCAGTTCCAAGATATTTTTAGGCAGTAACTACATTGAATGGGAGGCTGAACTAAGGGCATATACAGTTATTTCCAATTTGGAAAACAATTAACAGATTTCTAGACTTGACATAGGCCTCTGTGGTTGGCTGAAAGATGAAAAGAAATCACAGAATTCTTTCACTAACACCCAATCTGATGGTGAAATGTTCTCAGTTTTCTTTCCCCATCTCTCCCCTTGGTCCACAAGCAGGATGCATGACGTATGTCTCTGGAAAGACACAGGAATTCATTATTACTACTGTTCCTCTTACAGTGTGTTGCCAACTTGACACAGGGAGGCCCAGAATGATCTAGGGAATGTCTTAGCCAGCATCTGGCCTGGAGACCTGCTAACTCTTGGCTCTATAGTCAAATCGGTTATTCTTTTTAATTAAACCACAAAATTGTCTGAAAAAGATCAAACATATAGGTATTGGATCAGTTACACACTTTGCTTATGGTGATAATGGCAGGGCTGGGGTATCTGAAGGTAAAGAGATGTCATCAAGTACAGTGGCCTTCTTGTTTATGGACTCATTCTCTAGGGCTAGGCATATCTGAGAATGACAGAGCAGCTGTGTGCAAATGCCAAGGCTTGAGTGATAATTATAGAAACCTCATTCTGCTTGAATAGTGGCCAAGGCAAGCCCTGTTGGAGTGGAGGATGTGAAGCTGCAGACCTGGCACTGGCAAAGTGAATTGGCTTTTGCAGTTAAGATGTGCCTTCAGAGATGTGGCAGGATACTACATCTCCATTTCCTGTTGGTGGGCATCCCTAGTGCCAACTTCTCATCTTCTAGCACACATGGTCTATTTGTTGTTAAGCAGACTGCAACAAAAACTGGCTGTTCTGTCAGGAAGACTCAAATTTTATTCACTGTCCCAGCTAACTCCTGCTTCTATGAGTCATAGTCCTGCCCTCTCTCACCCTCCTCATTTTCCCAGTCCCTGGGTTTCAAGCATATGCACTAAAACCAACCTGGATTTCCACATGCTTCTTATGGATTTAAGTGAGAATGCTTTTTTTTTTTTTTTTTTTGGTTTTTCAAGACAGGGTTTCTCTGTATAGTCCTGGCTGACCTGGAACTCACTTTGTAGACCAGGCTGAATTTCTTTTGGCTGAAGAATCCATTAGTAAATGATAATCTATCTATAATTTAAGTCCTAACAACTGTAGCAAGAACCTTAGGACATTTCACATTGGTCTTAACTGAGTCAACAAGTAGTCAACAAGTAGTAGTTGGGGACAAAGGAGGAAGGAAAAAAGTAGTTGACATGGGAACAGTAGCCAGGCAAGAAGAGTGAGGGTGTGTGTGAAGTAATTTTCTTTTATTTTCTTTTTTAATGATAATATAGTGTCATTCAAAAGCAACGTCTTTACTGGCATTCAACAAATATAAAAGGGAAAGTAGAACAGTGACCCTGTGATAATTAAAGAATTCAAAGTAAGAAGTCTGCCATTGCCAGTGAACCACACAGAAATCAAGCCATCCTATCTAGACTATAAAGATGACATTTCTGCTGCTATCCCTGTCTCCTTCTCCTGTCCTAACTTTACATTCCACATCATGTTTTCACAAAGGCTTTTTTCTACAGTTAAAGATTTGTTTGTTTGTTTGTTTGTTTGTTTTTCGAGACAGGGTTTCACTTTGTAGCTCTGTAGCTCTGGCTGTCCTTTGTAGACCAGGCTGGCCTTGAACTCAGAAATCTGCCTGCCTCTGCCTCCATAGTGATGGGATTAAAGGTGTGTGCCACCACCGCCCGGCCAGGGCCAGTTAAAGCATTTGTAAGGTCTTTTCCCTTCAAGACACAAATCAAGTTTGTCTTCCCAAGAAAGCCCTCCCCACCCCAATTCTGGGTGTATGCTCTGTGCTAGTTACTATTCCATTGCTATGAAGGCACACAATAGCCAAGGCAACTTGTGAAAGAGACCATGTAATTGGGGTTAGGGGGCTTGCTTACAGTTTCTAAGAGTGAATCCATGACAATCATGGTGGGGAGCCTGGTGTCAGGCAGGCAGGCAGGCATGGTGCTAGAAAAATAGTTGAGAGCCTATACCTAACCCACAAGCAGGAGCCAGGCACACAGAGAGGGGATGGGGAGGGGAGGGAGGAAGAGAAGGAGGGAGAGGCAGAGACAAATAGGGAGACACACACAGAGAGTCCCTTTTCTTCTACAAGTCACCCACAATGGTCTTACTTGCTTTCAGTAGGTCCCACCTCTTAAAGCTCCCAGCTTCTCCCATTAGTGCCATAGCCTGATGCCCAAGCCTTTATCACATTAACCTTTGGGGCACATATGTGACCCAAATCACAGAAGAGTATATAAAGTAACGGGTATTTCTTTATGTTCTTTATTCTCTATGAAACAAGATTTTATTTCGTGTAAAGTCCTTCTCTTGAAATACTGTCAAAATCACTTTCAGGAAAGTTATAATTAAACCAACGAATTTTCTCTGTTCTACCCCATCTTCCCGATTTTCTCTCTAAAGTAACTGACAAAGAAGACAGGAACATCGTAAAGTCCTAGAAAAACAGAATACTTCATACTAGCTAAGCTCCCTGAAGTGTGATGGGATTACGCAGTGTCTGGGATACTGGCAAAACACTTCCTCCTCTAAGATAAGAGTGGAAGTGGCTAAATGCACTCAGTAGATAAGAATTTTCTAACTTATAATAGACATGCTTGAGAGAGATCTGTGCCTTTATACAATAAAATTAGCTGCAATCCACTAATGCACTTACTAATTATAGGGAAGATTTCTGAACTTGCTCTATTCTAAATATTTTAATGTTTTACTTTTATGTCATAAGCAGCTTTGCACTCCTCCATCATTCTTATTATCACACCTTTGAAAAAATTCCACTTTCATTTATTTAATTGCGTAGTTATTGATTTAGAAAATGGATAGTATGTAACATTGCAGGCTCATTATTTTTCATGAACTTAATGCACTCATAAATCATTGAATGTCTTCTTTCACTGACAGAATCTTGTGCCCACATTATTGTAGACTATTGATCCACAATGGCTTTGTGATGAAATCTAATTCCCTTCACTACTCCCTGTCTTTATATTGATATTTTATTTAATATCATTTAAATTTATACTTCTTAATTTTATATGTATATATATTTTGCAACAAAATAATTCTTGAGTTCATACAATGGGACAGAAACTATGCTAGTACCTAGAAATTAATGCATAATTGCAGTGATTCTGTCCTAAAAATAGATTCTAACCCTGCTTGTTGATTTATATCCTGTTTTATTTATTTATTTTTGTTTACTAGCATATTACACTTTGGTCTCCTTGGGTGCAAACTTGGTGAATGGTCCCATGGTCCCCAGGGTATGCTCCACGTGATCTTAGGATCACTGGTGAGTGGAATACAACATCTCTTCCAAACCAATTGTGATGGGCCTGTGAAAGCAGATGCAAGGACACAGGAGCCCTGCCTGACTAGTGGCTCAGGTTCCTTCTGATCTGTGGTGGTATACCTTGGATTTGAACAAAAGAGACAGCTCCATGGTCCCCAGAGGAGACACTACTTCCAGGTGCTCTAACACACCCACCCAGGATCTTAGGATTCCAGGATTCCAGGATAACAAGAGCTTGGTCACACCAGGATCTTAGGGTCTCAAAGGAAGCTTGACTGCCAAGAACTGTAACACACCCAGAATCTCAGGTTCACAGGAGCCCAGAATCACAGGATCACAGAGAAAGCTGGACTCTGAGGAGTCCTGAATCAACAGGGATTATAGGCAGGACAAGCTCCAATCAGATATATTGACGGCAGCAAGCACTTGAGATAGTCAGATGGCAGGAGGCAAGCATAAGAACAGAAGTAGCAGAAACCAAGGTTACTTGGCATCATCATATCCAAACTCTCAGGAAAGCAATATATGGATTTAAAGTCACCTCTCATGATGATGATGGAGGACATTAAGAAGGAAATAAATAACTCCCTTAAAGAAGTACAGGAAAACACAGGTAAACAGCTAGAAAGAACCCCTTAAAGAAGAAACACAAAAACCACTTAAAGAATTACAGGAAAACACTATCAAACAGATGAAAGAATTGAACAAAACCATCCAGGATCTAAAAATGGAAGTAGAAACAATAAGGAAATCATAAAGGGAGACAAATCTGGAGATAGAATTCCTAGGAAAGAAATCAGGAAACATAGATGCGAACATCAGCAACAGAATATAAGAGATTGAAGAAAGAATCTCAGGTGCAGAAGATTCCATAGAAAACATGGACACAACAATAAAAGAAAATGCAAAATGCAAAAAGATCCCAACTCAAAACATCCAGGAAATCCAGGACACAATGAGAAGACCAAACCTAAGGATAATAGGTGTAGAAGAGAATGAAGATTTTCATCTTTAAGGCCCAGTAAACACATACAACAAAATTATAGAAGAAAACTTCCCTAACCAAAAGAAAGAGATGACCATGAACATACAAGAAATCTACAACTCCAAATAGACTGGACCAGAAAAGAAATTCCTCTCAACACATAATAATCAGAACAACAAATGCACTAAATAAAGATAGAATAACTTGGTGAAGGAATAAATAAAGAAAGAAATTAAAGACTTTTTAGAGTTTAATGAGAATGAGGCCACAACATACCCAAACTTACGGGATACAATGAAAGCAGTCCCAAGAGGAAAACTCATAGCTCTGAGTACCACTAAAAAGAAACTAGAGAGAGCACACACTACCAGCTTGACTGCAAACCTAAAAGCTCTAGAACAAAAGGAAGCTAATTCACCAAGAGGAGTAGACAGCATGAAATATTCATACTCAGGGCTGAAATCCAACCAACTGGAATAAAAAAGAATTATAAAAAAGTCAACCAAAACAAAAGCTGTTTTTGTTTTGTTTTTTTTTTTTTATAAAATCAACTAGATAGTAATGACTTAGTAAGACTAACTAGAGGGCACAGAGACAGTATCCTAATTAACAAAATCAGAAATGAAAAGATAGACATAACAACAGATCCTGAGGAAATCCAAAGCATCATCAGATCCTACTACAAAAGACTATACTCAACACAAATTGAAAACATGGATGGACTCAGTCGAACTAACGGAAGCTATGAAACAAATGGACTTAACAGATATCTACAGAATATTTCATCCTAAAACAAAAGGATATACCTTTTTCTCAGCTCCTCATGGCACCTTCTCTAAAATTGATCACATAATTGGCCACAAAACAGCCCTCAACAGATTCAAAAATATTGAAATTGTCCCTTGCATCCTATCAGATC
>LR753359.1:803942-835374 GCA_902729485.2 Mus minutoides | reverse complement strand
GGCTTCCAGGGATCCCTCCCATAATCAGCCACCAAAATAAACACTATAGCATATGCCAGCAAGATAATGCTGAAAGGGACCTGATATAGCTGTCTTGTGGGAGGCTATACCAGTGCCTGGTAAACACAGAAGTGGATGCTCACAGTCAGCTATTAGTTGGAACACAGGACTCCCAAGGTAGGAGCTAGAGAAAGTACCCAGGAGCGGAAGGGGTCCTCAACCCTCTAGGAGGAAGAATAACATGAACTAACTAGTTCCCCCTGTGCTCATGTCTCTATCTGCATATATGGAAGAAGCTGGCCTGGTTGGCCATCATTGGGAGGAGAGGCCCCTTGGTCATACAGACTCTATATGCCCCAGAACAGGGGAATGCCAGGGCCATTACGTGGGAGGGGGTGGGTAGGGGAGCAGGGCGGGGACGCGGGAGGGTAAGGGAAAATTTCTGGATAACAAATTAATAAAAATAGAATAAAAAAAAACATAAAAAAAAGAAAACATGGATGAAGTGGACTATTTTCTAGACAGATATCAGGTACCAAAGTTAAATCAAGATCAGATTAATGATTTAAAGAGCCCCAATATCCCCTAAAGAAATAGAGACAGTCATTAATAGTCTCACAACCAAAAAAAGCTCAGGACTGGATGGGTTTAATGCAGAGTTCTATCAGACCTCAAAGAAGACCTGATTCCAATTCTCCTCAAACTTTTTCACAAAATAGACAGAAGGTACTCTACTCAATTCATTCTATGAAACCACAATTACTATGATACCTAAACCACATAAAGACCCAACATAGAAAGAGAACTTCAGTCCATTTTCCCTTATGAATATCGATGCAAAAATATTCAATAAAATTCTCACAACCCGAATCTAAGAACACATCAAAATGCTTATCCATCATGATCAAGTAGGCTTCATCCCAAGGATGCAGGGGTGGTTTAATGTATAGAAATCCATCAACATAATCCACATCAAACTAACTGGAGAGAAGCTTGAAGCAATCGCATTAACATCAGGGACTAGACAACTCTTCTTACTTTCTCCCTACCTAAGCAATATAGTACTTGAAGTCCTAGCCAGAGCAATTCGACAAGAAAAGGAAATCAAGGGAATACAAATTGGAAAGGAAGAAGTCAAAATATCACTATTTGCAGATGATATGATAGTACATATAAATGACCATAAAATTTCCACCAGAGAACTCCTAAACCTGATAAACAGCTTCAGTGTAGTAGCTGAATATAAAATTATCTCAAGCAAATCAGTGTCGTTTCTCTAAACAAAGAATAAACTGGCTGAGAAAAAAATAGGGAAACAACACCATTGACAATAGTCACAAATAATATAAAATGCCTTGGTGTGACTCTAAGGAAGTAAAAGATCTGCATGATAAGAACTTTAAGTCCCTGAAGAAAGAAATCAAAGAAGATCTCAGAAGATTCAAAGATCTCCTATGCTAATGGATTGACAGGATCAATATAGTAAAACTGGATATCTTTTCAAAAGCAATCTACAGATTCAATGCAATTCCCATCAAAATTCCACCTCAATTCTTCAACAAATTAGAAAGGGCAATTTTCAAATTCATCTGGATTAACAAAAATCCTAGGATAGCCAAAACTGTTCTCAACAATTAAAGAAACTGGTGCAATCACCATGGCTGACCTCAAGCTATACTAGAGAGCTATTATGATAAAAACTCTGTGGTACTGACAGACTGGTAGGTCAATGGAATAGAATTGAAAACCCAGAAATGAACCCACACACCTATAGTCACTTGGTCTTTGTCAAGGAAACTAAAACCATCCAATGGAAAAAAGACAGCATTGTCAACAAATGGTGCTGACACACTTGTGGTTATCATTTAGAAGAATGGGAATTGATCCATTCATATCTTCTTGTGCAAAGCTCAAGTCTAAGTGGATCTAGGAACTCCATATAAAATCAGACACTCTGAAACTTATAGATGAAAACGTGGGGGAAGCTTTGAAGATATAGGCACAAGGGAAAAATTCCTGAAGAGAATAGCAATGGCTTGTAGTAGAAGAAGGAGAATCAACAAATGGGACCATTTAAAAATTGCAAAGCTTCTGTAAGGAAAAAGACAATGTCAATAAGAAAAAAAAAAGCCACCAAAAAGGCTCTTTAACTATCCTAAATCTGATAGGGATTAATGTCCAATATGTATAATGAACTCAAGAAGATGGACTCCAGAAAATCAAATAAACCTATTAAAAAATGGTGTACAGATCTAAACAAAGCATTCTCCTCTGAGGAATACTGTATGGCTGAGAAGCCCCTGAAAAAAATTGTTCAAGATCCTTAATCATCAGGGAAATGCAAATCAAAACAGCCCGGAGATTCTACCTTACACCAGAATGGCTAAGATCAAATATTCAAGTGACAGCAGATGCTGGGGAGGATGTGGAGAAAGATTAACATTCCTCCATTGCTGGTGGTATTGCAAGCTTGTACAACACTCTCAAAATCAGTTTTGCGTTTCCTCAGAAAATTGGATATAGTACTACTAGAAGATCCAGCAATACCTCTCCTGGGCATATACCCAGAAGATGTTCCAACTGGTAATAAGGACACATGCTCCACTATGTTCATAACAGCCTTATTTATAATAGCCAGAAGCTGGAAAGAACTCAGATGTCCCTCAACAGAAGAATGGATACAGAAATTGTGGTACTTTTGCACAATGGAGTACTACTTAGATATTAAAAACAATGAATTTATGAAATTCTTAGGCAAATGGATGGATTTGGAGGATGTCATCCTGAGTGAGGTAACCCAATCACAAAAGAACATACTTGATATGCACTCACTGATAACTGGCTATCAGCCCAGAAACTTGTAATACCCAAGATAAAATTTGCAAAACACATGAAACTCAAGAAGAAGGAAGACCAAAGTGTGGATACTTCGTTTCTTCTTAGAAAGGGGAACAAAATACCCATGGAAGGAGTTACAGAGACAAATTTTAGAGCCTAGCCTGAAGAAACAACCATCCAGAGACTGCCCCATCTGGGAATATATCCCATACACAACCACCAAACCCAGACACTAGGCAGATGCTAATAAGAGCCTGCTGATAGCAGCCTGATATAGCTGTCTCTTGCCAGGATCTGCCAGTGCCTGGCAAATACAGAAATGGATTTTCACAGTCATCCATTGGTCAGAGCACGAGCTCCCCAATGAAGGAGCCAGAGAAATACCCAGGGAGCTAAAGGGGACTGAAGCCCCATAGAAGGAACATCAAAATAAACTAACCAATACCCCCAGAGCTCCTTATAACTATACCAGCAATCAAAGAAAATACATGGTGGAACTTGTGGTTCTAGCTATATATATAGCAGAGGATGGCCTTTTCAGTCATGAATTGGAGGAGAGGACCTTGGTCCTGTGAAGAAGGCTCTATGCTCTACTATATGGGAATACCAGGACCGGGAATGGGAGTGGGTGGGTTGTGATGCAGGGGGAAGTGGGAGGGGATTGGGATTTTTGGAGGGGAAACTAGGAAAGGGGATAACATTTTAAATGTAAATAAAGAAAATATCTAATAAAAATAGTTACATTTTATATTAAAATATATTTACAATGGAAAACAATTAAGTTGGGGCTTAAGTCAGCATTAACCAGTTATTCCTAGCTGTTCCTCATTATAGAGTAAAATATAAGAAATACAAATTTTGATAGACTGCGATGATAATCTTCTGTCAGGACAGAAAAAATTTAAAAATAGAAGCAATGTTCAAGGTTTCAATCCTGGACCTATACATATGGGAGCCAGGGGTTGAATTTAGAATCCTTAATACAATATAATCAACCTTACCTAAGGTATTATAAGGGACACAGTTCTCTGATTCAGTAATGTAGGATATTGATAAAATTCTTCACTAGTTTACTATTCCCTTAAATTGGACCATATCTTTCTTTTATCTTTTGCTGCTAATGTTCTAGAAGTTCTGCTCCATATTTCTATGAGGAGATACAATTTAGTAGTCATAATAAGAATTATTTGGCCATGTTGTGATACTTATTCTAAACTTTAGACATGACTAAATAAATTTCATTTCTTTTTCCCCAAAAGAACAGAAAATCACAGCAATGCTGAATGAGAAAATGGCTGAAACTTTGTCTGAGGTTTGCTTTATTTTGTTACTATTCTCCAATATTTGATGGTGCTCACAGAATTTTCGATCTTCCAATTTGAATCATATTAAAATATGAGTTAGATTTTAAACAGAGACCTTATTAAAATAAATAGAGAAGGATGAGACATGGTTTATACTGGAGATAGGTGACTTGCCATTTGGAATGTTTGACAGAGAACTGGAACTGTTTCTTAGACCATTTTAAAT
Source organism: Mus minutoides (assembly GCA_902729485.2). Taxonomy (NCBI): domain Eukaryota; kingdom Metazoa; phylum Chordata; class Mammalia; order Rodentia; family Muridae; genus Mus; species Mus minutoides. Next base: position 831,006 of record LR753359.1, on the reverse strand, counting down.
ATTTTCACAAAGACAACAAGGATAATGACTAGTTTTCAATTAAAATCTGCCAGTATTTTAGTTCTGTGGGTATTGGAAAAATAATTTAATGTGGTCATGATATATCATTAAGAATGGCTGGATATCAGGCTAATGCATTATTTTTCAGCTCATTTGTAAAGCTGATGGGCATCTAAGGGTGACTACCAGTAACTATACATAGCTACAGAACTTCATAAATCTACAGTCACAAACTAGACCAAACTTGAAACAGGATCTCTCCCTTTAAAACTTATTTCATGCTATATTCCTGGCAGCAGACTGAAATATAATCATTATTTAGATGAAAGGCACAAGCTATTACTTTAAATTATGCTTCATAAGATTTCTTCCCCACCTCAACTCCAGAAAAACCATGGATCAGGGGTCAGTGGGTCAGCTAGGTGGGCCTTCTTTTCCTCAGGGTCATCTGAAAATGAACTTATTAAAGAACTCCTGTCAGTTGTCAGTGGGTTGACTGGGGGCTTGCTAATCAATGATGACTTTGCTAGAAATGGCTGTCCTAATTGAGGTCCCTTACCCTAGTAGAAGTGGAGATAATCTTCCCTAGCCTCTCTTGGATTCAAGAAAATAAGCAGTATTCAATTCTGAAGTCTAGACTTAGACTGCAACTCACTCTTTGGATATATTTTACTGAGATACAAGCAAGTCCTACAGCTAGTAGGACTGGATGCTCATCTAAACACTACCTCTTACAAAATGGTGACCTTGAGTCAAATTGCAAAATGAGAAAATTCAGACAGGCCTTGTACTATTTGTTTTCCAACCAGTCTACTTTGGAGTGTTAAGCTTAAAATTTTAAAGACAAGCTATACATAATGGTACAGTCTCTAATCCTAGCACCCAGGTGGCAGATTCTGAATGAGTATGAGTTTGAGGGTAGCCCAGGCTACATAGAGAGACCATGTCTCTAAGAATGAAAGACAGATATTAGAATAAGAAAGTGTTTTTAAAAATGAAAAGAATCAACAATAATAATGATAATAAAAATAATCTCTATATCTACCTTTTAGATGATTATGAATTTTCATGTAAACACATAATGCACTTTGATTATATTCCCCCAACCTCTCTCTCCCTCTGTGTCTGTCTCTCTCTCTCCCTCTCTCCTCCCTCCCATTAATATCCTTTGTTTTACCTGACAGTTTTGACTCTAATTCATGATATATGTACATACATTATTTTCTATATCTATAAAGTCAAGGGACCACAAATGAGAGAAAGCATAGAATATTTGAAAGTGGCATAATTGTTAAATTCAACTATTTCCAGTTGCATCCACTTTCCTTCAAACAAAATACCTTCATTCTTCTTTATAGCTAAAAACATTCCACTATGTATGTTCCTAGTTTGCTTTGAACAGCTGTGATAAAACACTAATTTAAACTAATTTTGGAGTGGAAATGGTTTCTTCATATTTCTATTCAGTGAAAGAAAGTCAGGGTAGGAACCTGGAGGCAGGAACTGAAACAGACTGTTTAGGGGTGCTCCTTACTGGCTTGCTCCTCATGGCTTGTTCAGTCTGCTTTCTTATAGATCCCAATATCACTAGCCTAAGGATCTCACTACCCACAGTGGATTGGGCCCTCTTACATCAATCAATAAAGAATATGCCCCCAAAGCCTTGCCTACAGGTCAATCTGATGGAAGCATTTTCTCAACTGAGGTTTCTCTTCCCAGATAAATCTAGCTTTTGTTAAGTTGAAAATAAGTAACTAGGGTGACCTCTAAACCACATTTTCTTCTTTCTTTCTTTCTTTCTTTCTTTCTTTCTTTCTTTCTTTCTTTCTTTCTTTCTTTCTTTCTTCCTTCCTTCCTTCCTTCCTTTCTTTCTTTCTTTCTTTCTTTCTTTCTTTCTTTCTTTCTTTCTTTCTCCCTAGGTAATTTTTCCAAATTTTTTATTAGATATTTTCTTAATTTACATTTCAAATGCTATCCTGAAAGATCCTCTACCTTCCCCCAACCCTGTTCTCCTACCCACCCACTCCCACTTCTTGGCCCTGGCATTCCCCTGTATTGGGGCATATAATGTTTGCAATACCAAGGGGCCTCTCCTCCCAATGATGGCTAACTAGGCCATCTTCTGCTACACATGCAGCTAAAACCACAAGCTCTGGGGGTTCTAGTTAGTTCATATTGTTGTTCCTCTTATAGGGTTGCAGACTCCTTCAGCTCCTGTGGTCCTTTATCTAGCTTCCCCATTGGGAGCCCTGTGTTCCATCCTATAGATGACTGTGAGCATCTACTTCTGTATTTGCCAGGCACTGGCATAGCTTCATACAAGAGAGCTATATCAGGGTCCCTTCAGCAATAGTGTCTGAGTTTGGTGACTGATTATGGGATGGATCCTGGGGAGGGGAAGTCTCCGGATAGTCCATCCTTTCGTCTTAGCTCCAAAATTTGTCTCTGTAACTGCTTTCATGGGTATTTTGTTCTCTATTTTAAGGGGGAATAGAGGATGTGGAGAAAGAGGAACACTCCTTCATTGCTGGTGGGACTACAAGCTTGTACAACCACTCTGGAAGTCACTCTGGCGGTTCCTCAGAAAATTGGACATAGTACTACCAGAGGATCCAGCAATAACTCTCCTGGGCATATACCCAGAAGATGTTCCAACTGGCAATAAGAACATTTGCTCCACTATGTTCATAGAAGCCTTATTTATATTAGCCAGAAGCTGGAAAGAACACAGATGCCCCTCAATAGAGGAATGGATACAGAAAATATGGTACATTTACACAATGGAGTACTACTCAGCTATTAAAAACAATGAATTTATGAAATTCTTGGGCAAATGGATGTATCTGGAGGATATCATCCTTAGTGAGGTAACCTAATCACAAAAGAAGTCATTAGATATGCACTCACTGATAAGTGGATATTAGCCTAGAAACTTAGAATACCCAAGATACAATTTGCAAAACACAAGAAAATCAAGAAGGAAGACCAGCGTGTGGATACTTCATTCCCTCCTGTTTTTCATTTTTGAGACAGGGTTTCTCTGTATAGCCCTGGCTGTCCTGGAACTCACTTTGTAGACCAGGCTGGCCTCGAACTCAGAAATACGCCTGTCTCTGCCTCCCAAGTTCTGGGATTAAAGGCGTGTGCTACCACTGCCTGAAGTCTATTTCTTTCTTGATGGGCACTATTTAATGTAAATGTTTGAACTTGTGCTGGGCAAGTGAGATGGCTTAGAAGTTAAGAACACTTTTCCCCCAAGGCTTATGATAGGAGTTCAAACCCTGGGACCCACATGATGGAAAGAAAAAAATTACTCCTACATATCAAGGCATATGTCCACCCTCAAATAAATAAATAGATAGATAGATAGATAGATAGATAGATAGATAGATAGATAGATAGATAATTCCCTGCATAAGGTCTAGATTTACAATTTAAATCATATAAAATTATGTCATAGGTTTTAAATGAAGTCACTATTTCGAGGAGATGCTTTTGGTGTTGTAAGCTTTAAAATTTCACATACTTTTTGAGCAACCAATTGCAGTTTTAGAAATTTATAAGGAAAGAAACAGGAATGCACCTAAAGTTGTGGCAGCAAGGACACTTGATTGTCTGATTAAATGACACAAAAATACTGGAAACAACCAAAGTGCCCCCAAATGAAGGGTTTGGTTTAGTAAATTACAGTTGCTGTGTGTATTGAAATGATAGGCATCAGAGAGAAAGGATGAGGCATAGGATTTTTATAAATTATGCTGAATAGTTTCCATATCAGTAAATGAAAAGACAGTAACAAAATAATACTTTTAATAAAATTACACTTTTGAAATAAATATGAATATGAAAAGATGGTAAATATGGCTAAAATATTAGTGATTATTTCTGTCTAGAGACAGAAATAAATTTTATTTTCTCCTAATTTGCTTAACTCTTTTTTCTATATTTATTACATTTATATAATAACTTCTACTTGTTTCCTTATTAGAAAAGACTTGTAAAATAGAATTAACCAATGTAAAGAATTTTATGCATGAATCTTTAATCAGAATGCAATAAAAATGACAACTCAAATTCAAAACTTGCATCTTGAAGAGCTTTTCCAACTGATATTTGTCCTTGTCACAGAGAAAACACTAGTTATGTTTATGGCATTGAAAAATACACAGTATCTTACATCCCAGGGAGAGAGATATTTATAATAAAGTCCTTCATCTCGGTGTATAAGTAAACCAGAAAATCATTTAAGAGACCCATATTAGGTGTAAATATCAAAGCAGCGGATGTTTCTCTGTAAGTACAGATGTCTCACTAATCTTTCTATTCCATAGTCATCTTAATATTCTTTCCATATCTATTTATTGAAGGGGGGCATATATTACCAGCTGAGTCTGGTATCATGGTTCTAGAAAATCAGGTTGCCAGTGGCTTCCTCTTTCTTACAGATACTGATTCTTTCAATATATTCAATATTAAGCAAGCAGGAGCCATATCTCTTGTTTTCTAATAAACTAATTTTCAGATTGAAAAAGAAAATAAAAAGACTATACATTGAGTGAGTCAAAAAGGCCATTTATCTTTCAATAAAGTTTACTAGCTTTATTGATGTTGCATAGCTTACTAGACAAAGTGGAGGATGTACATATTCTGATTTTAGAATAAAACAAGAAAGACTGAACTGGCTATCTTCTGTAACCAGGCAAAGCTTCCACTTGTGGGACTGGGACAACAACCCATCCACAAAACCTTCAACCTACAATCTGTCCTGCCTGCAAGCTGTGTGAGTTAATGGTGGCTCAGATCTTATGGGAGTGTCCGACAAATAACTAGTCCAACTGGAGGCTCAAGCCATGAAAGAGAGACCATGCCCTAGAGGAATTTTAATCCATCAATATGGCTTCTCTGGCAAGGGATCACATAAAGACCCAGGAAATGAAAGAGAGGGAACTTAAAAGAGCAGTACAGGAAGAGGGAGTTTGGTTTGTTCAGTAAGTTTCAGTTCAGTCAGTCCAGTTTGCAGCAGTTACTTTCAGTGAGTTGAGAGGTAGTGCAGTGGAGTTGAACTTGTCTGTGTATTCCTGCATTCAGATAGGTCAGTAGAAACAATTGAAGCCAGAGAATGAGAAGGAACCAAATTAGAACAACTAGCCAAAGTTAGTTTGAGACCAAGAAGAGAAATTCAGTAAAAAAGCCAATGGAAGCCAGAATGAATAATTTAGCTTGGAGAGGACTTTAAGCCAGAACAGCTGAGCTTAACCAGCCAGCCAAAGTTCAGAAATAACTAGAAAGAATGACCTTATTCAGCAATAAGCCTTTGAGACAAATAAAAGTTACTTTTTCATCCTGTACTGGGTGTCCAGGGTCTGGAAGCTAGATGACCAAAAACCTAGGGTCAAACCAAATATGACTGACACAAAAAAAGTCAAAGATATTTTGCCATACTCATAGATCCATAGATCTGTGGCTACCTGACCATCAACAGTGGAGCTTCCTGCAGCATAGGAGTACATGCAGAAACCTACATCCATTTATTAGGTGAAGCTAAGGGAACCTGTAGAATGCGGGGGGGGGGGGGCTTATAGGAGCTAGAGAGGTTGAGGGAACCAGGAGAACACAGGCCACAAAATTAACCAGAACTTACAGGGGATCACAGAAACTGAAGCAGCAATCATAGAGCCTGTTTGGGACTGTAGTAGGTCCTTTGCATACATGCTATGCTTGTTAGTTTATGGCCTTTGTAGAACTCATAATAGTGGGAGTAGGAATGCCTCTAACTCCATTGCCTACTTTTGAGACACTTTTCCTCCTCCTGGGAGGCCTCATCCATCTGTAATATGAGGGTTTGTATCTAGTTTTATTGTGTCTTGTTTTGCCATGTTTGGTTAATATTCCTGAGAGATCTCCTCTTTTCTGAAGGGAAACAGGAGGAGTGGATCTCGGGGAGGGGGAGTGTAGGAGAAGGGACTGAGAGGGGTACAGGGAGTGGAGCCTATGGTCAGGATGTATGTATGAGAGAAAAAAAAACATTTAAAAGATATAAAATAAGAATATTTCACCCAGACACAGAAGAATATACAGTTTTGTGTACATTTTACTCAAGAAAGAAAGAGAATAGATAAGTAGCCCTAGATATTTGGTCACATGTTTTCCTTATGATAATATATAAGAGTTAAATTCAAAATGAAATGAACAGCTGCAAAATATTTTATGTTGGGTTATGTATGTTTTCCCAGTTGTGTGAGAGTCAAGGTAATTGAGTATGTTACTAACTCTTAACAGTATCATGCTACTAGGTCCTCTTAACTAGAATTTCTACTTCTGGGAAAGATAGAGTAGGTTATTCCATAACAAAATAATGGACCTATATACCCACAATACTCTCCCTTTCCTCAGTTGCTCATAGACACTCACTGATTTTAGAACTTAAAAATAGAACTTTTCCCATTTCTTTTTTTCTCTATCTCTTTTACAGATACATGCCAAAATCCTATGGATGGTTTTACCTGACACTTGAGTATTCTGTTTCTCTCAAACACCCCCAACCTACTCCACCCCACAGCTACTTATAGACTTCCATAGCTGATCCTTCCTTAGATGTTAGCTCAGAAGGTATAAAGGCATTGCTTTCTTCCTCTTCTCCTGCTCCCCACTTCTAGCAGCTGCTAATGTTTCTAGTTAGTGTGCCCTGTTAATTTATCTGAAATTCTAAGAAAATGATCCTTGAGGTTCCTATTCATTCTGTTTTCAAATTCTTTTATCAATGAACCTAACAATCTATAAAACCAAATTTTGTTTTTCAGAAACAGCCTAGATTTCAGATAAAAGAGCAGCTACAGCCAATGCTTTGCTTAATGCTTTGTGAGAGACCTTGAGGTAGAGAGTTTCAGCTAAGCTTGGCTTCTTGACATGCAAAAATTAGGAGATAACAAATGCTTGTTGTTTTAGTTACTAAACTTCAAAGTAATTTGCTGTGCAGCATTGGAAAATAAATATTGGCTTGCATAAAACATGTAATGCTAACCCCCTACTTAACAATGAAAGACTGTGTGCTTTCTCAACCTAAAACCAGGAACAATAGAAGGTGTGTTCCTCTTTTATCACATCCCTTTGACATTTGGTTCCACTCAGTACAACCAGGCAATAAAAAAAAATTTGAAAAGCATTTTGGTTAGAAAAATAAAATGAAACAAATCTCTCTCTCTCTCTCTCTCTCTCTCTCTCTCTCTCTCTCTCTCTCTCTCTCTCTGTGTGTGTGTGTGTGTGTGTGTGTGCCAATATGTTTAATTGGGGGTTACTTACAGAAACATGGACTGTAAATAACCAGTTCCTACACTACTGGTGAACTGGGGAAAATATTCTCTATCTCCCCTACCAGCTATTAACAGCTTTATGATCCACAAGAATGAATAAGGTCTCCAGATCTCCTCCCACCTAGCTACTGTTATCTGTCTTAATCCTCAGGAAGGGGTGTGACTTCCATAAACCTTTCCCCTCAGCTACTGTTATCTGCCTATAAATTCTTAGGGAGTGGTGGTTGTGGAACATAAAAGCTATGCTAGGAAGTTTGGTAGGGTAGAGCAGGTTGAGATCTTGAGATTCTGTGGGCACACACCTGAGGCTTAGGTGACTCCTAGCTCCCTGCTAGACTCCTGATATGGAACTCGAGCCATGCTTGTCACATAAAAGAGACTTGACTTGTGGTCACATAGGCCCAAAACATAATTCTTCATGCTAATGAGGTACCTGGAGGGCTTAGCCAATAAGCTTCCTTTCCTACACATTCCACCCTACAAAATCTTAGGTCAACCCTGAAAGTGGGTTATTGTTTTATGCAAACTTCCTGGCATAGTTTTATGTCCCACGGGTTCTCCCTACTATCAACTACCTATAAATCCTTATGGAGGGGAGGTACCTACTGTTAACTGCCTATAAATACGTCTTTAGAAAGGGGTGGTACCTACTGTTAACTGCCTATAAATCCTTGGGGGGGTGCCTACTGTTAACTGCTTATATATTCTTAGAGAGAGGGGGTCCCCACTCCATGATAGAATCTTAACAAGCATAATCTTGTGAAGATATTGTGCAGGTAATCACAGTTGCTCACAGTCCAATATTGCAGCAGTAATTTTGTACCTGGAAAACTGTGTTCCACAACATTCTATCCCTTCCTTCCAGTCATATTTTTTTTTTCTGTTCCTTCTTCCATTATGTCCCCTTAGTGTTGGAGTAGAAAAACTATTTTTAACAGGATCATCTATATAAAAATCCAATTGCATCTACAAAAATACTACTTCAAGCATCATACATACATATGGTACAGAGGCATAAATGAGGAAAAACACACATACACATAAGAATAGAATAAAATTATTTTTGAACAGCCATACCTTCTGCTATATACAAAATTTACCTTATTATAGCTACGAGGCCTAAATATAAAAGGTGTAGAAAACCTTAGTGATCTTGGAGTAGAATGAATATATATATATATATATATATATATATATATATATATATATATGATTTACATATTATATATATTTATATAACATGATTTATTAAAACTAATACACTTTTGGTTTTCTAAATTTAATTTATTTTTATTTATGCTTGTGGCTATTTGTCTGTATGTTTTTCTATACATCACACAGTGCACTGCCCTGGGAAATCAGAAGAGGGCATCAGATCCTCTTTAACTAGAAAGACTGTATAGACACTGGGACTTGAATCCAGGTCCTCTGCAAGAGATGTGAGTACTTTTGACCTTTGAACCATCTCTCCAGGTCGAAAAATTTGCTTAAAAATTGTCACAAGATTAAAGACAAGTCATACATGGAACTGCACACTTGTAATCCCAGGACTCAAGAAGCTGAAGCAGAAGGAGTCATAGTTTATGTTAGACTTTACTATACAGTGAAACCTTGTCTCAACATGATAGAAGTAAAGAGAAAAAAACAGAGAGCTACAGAGAAGACAGAGGGATATTAAAAGAGACAGAGATTGAACACAGACTAGGAGAAAATAACACAAGACTAGGACTTAGAAAAATGTGAAGAACTCTCCAAACTTAATAAAAATGAAAAAAAAATTACATGGACACTTTGTTAAATATATACTAGTATCAAAAGATGACTAGCATAAATTGTCATTAATAAATTATAAGTTTCATTACAATGAGACACCACTACACATCAATTATCTTAGCATAAAATTCCACAGACTGACTATATACTGTTTCTGAGAGCACAGAATAATAAAAACACTTAGGAAGGTGCACTTATAGTTACATAAAAACTGTATGATCTACAATGAAGATGAATATCCATAGCAACGTTGTCTGCAGTCACTCTGAACTAGAAGCAACCCAAATGTCCACCAATTGGGTGAATGTGCCAATAAAATGAGTTTACTCATTATTTTTCTGTTGCTGTGATAAAACACTAAGACACAAAGCAACTTAAGGAAGACAGATTATAATGGTTTTCAGTTCCAAAGAAATAATAGTCCATCATGGCAGTGAGGCATAGAAGCAAGTGGGAGACATGAAGGCAGCGGCAGGAAGTTTGAGCTCACATTTTAAAATACAAGTAGGAAGCAGAGATATCAAACAGGAAGTTGAGAAAGACTTAGGACACTCAAAGCCCACCCCTAGGGATATGATTTCTTTACACATCCTAAGCTTCTTCAAACAATGTTACCATATGGGGGAACAAGTATGCAAATGTCTGAGGCTATTGGGGCAATTTAAATTCAAACCATTACAATGGTATATCCACACAATAGAAAACTATCTAACAGTAAAAGAATGATGTATGACATATGCATAGATGTGGATAAAACTCAATTACACTGAGTGAAAGAACCCAGGCCACCCCCACCCAAAGACTACAGAATGCACACTAGGATATTTCAATTTTTGTTATCTATTTATCTAAACAAAGTAACCTATATAAAAATAATTTGAGCATGAGTAAACTTTTGGGGATGATGTATCATTATTTCAAAAGTGCATACATGTGAAAAATTATTAAAGTATATAATTGCAATATGTATAGCTTGTGATATGCCAATTATGCCTCAAATGAAACTATGAAAAATTAAGGAAAGGAGAATTGGACCAGAATGATTATAACTTACACGAAAAGACTATTAAAACAATGAAATGAGAAATTATATGCTCAAGGACTTAGAGGGAAGGCAGCATATGATGTGAGCTGATGTAATTAACTACGCCTATCCCTGATCAGTTTTCTTAAGTGTTGATGAAATTCTTGAACACAAATTTCAACAAGACTTTTCTTGGAAGGTGGAGAGCATGTCCATACTGATCATGCAGTATATAGAAGCCTTAATTCTTTTAAACTTTGTGTGGCATAAATCAGAAGGATATGACATATATTCAGTCATTCTCCCTCCCCATCATCTGGCGTCTGTCTTAACCCTGATTACCTTCTGGCTGTTCTAGGGGAGTATCTGAGAGCATTATTAGATTCATCATTTATTCAGCATACATAACACAGCTTTTTAAAAATTTCCCACTCAGGTGCATATCCCCATTGAAGTTAAAATAAAACACACTGAGTGCAAGATCCATTTTTAAAAGGTTTATCTGATAAATCACACCAGAAAGAAGAAAGTTTGCCTTTCAGCTTCAGAATCTAGAACAATACCACTGCCTTGGACACTCAAACATTTGAGTTCAAACAGACACATTATGAAAGCTCAAGTTTTTGAGTACCAATCTCTGAATTTAGGGATGAAAGGTTTTGGTCTTATATTGCTGAGCCATAGGAACCAATATTTTGCTGTTAATAGGCAAGCTGCCACCTCAACAAATTTGCCAACATCTATTTAGAAGCTGGGGGAGGAGGGCTGAAACCTCCTCCAAAGGCATACCCAAACCAGTTTTCACTTGGCTATATTTTGGTCTCCTAATCTGGATCAGCAAGACTCTTATCCTCTTTTACTGATTTGAGCACTGGAACCCTTGGTCCATACCTGTGTAGGAAAATTGGAAGCCTTCTGTTGTTTCATTTATCATATCCCTACTCTTTTCCCTGAGTCTCCAAATGTGATAAACTGAAGTCCCCTTGCAAAACAGAGTACATAACTTTTGAGTTTAGAGAGGAAAGAATGTGATACTAGAATATCTACTTGCCTAAGGGCTTGCCATTTACAGGGAGGTTCTGGTGTCTATTTTATCTGGGATTTGACCTTCTGAAACCTACAGTAAGAACAGCAGTTACGGGTACTAAATGGAGAGAGAAGTGAATGTTGTTATTGTAAAGAGGTCTTTGGCTGTCTTGCTATATCAAGAGCTACTTTGAGCAAAGCCACTCAGTAGTTTCTCATTAAACCATTGAGACAACCAGTTTTATGCATCAGAGACTATGCTAAAGGGTAAACCAACCTTGAAGATGAAGTCCTTCACCTGAAAAGAAAGAACATGTGAATGTAGTTTATTGCATGTGTGAACCAATGGATAAAATATGATTTGCATATGATCCTTTTAGAAACAGTATACTGCATATAGCAAAAACTTGTCCTCTGTATTTGTTCACATGTGTGCCCTTCAGAAGTTCTAGTCAGATCAAAGTGTAGGTAAGTAGGGTACTATGCACCAAAGTTGTTTATGTCGTACGTTCATCAGAATCATATGAAATTATTTGGCAAAAAAATGGAATCATGGGGCCCACATTGGTAAAAATGAGTCAGGATCACTGAGATTTGGGGACTGGGAATCTGCACAGCAACTTAGTTCAGCATACATTAAGTGTGAAAATGTGCTGCTGTATGGACAGATTATGAGAATGATTTCAGTGCTTACAGTGTGAAAGTGAGCTCTCCAATGACATAGCAGTACAGATAGCTTCCCACACTTCCCCCAAAGACATATGCTAATATACGCGTATCCACCAAGGATTGGTTTCAGACCCTCCAGTGCTGAAATTGGAGGCTTCTCAAGTCCCCTATATAAAGTGGCATAACCAGGCTGTGTGTTGGCTGGTTCTGTGTCAACTTGACATAAGCAAGAGTCATCAGAGAGAAAGGAGCATCAATTGAGAAAATGCCTCCATAAGATCCAGCTGTAAGACATTTTCTGAATTAATAATTAATAGGGAAGGGCCCAGGTCATGTTGGGTGGTGTCTTCCCTTGGCTGGTGGTCCTGGGTTCTATAAGGTATGGGAAACAAGGCAATAATCATCACTCCTATATGGCCTCTGCATCAGCTCTTGCCTCTATGTTCCTGTACTGTTTGAATACCTGTTATGACTTCTTTCAGTAATGAATAACAATGTAGAGTTGTGATCCAAATAAAACCTTTCCTCCCCAGCTTGCTTTTTGACCATGGTATTTCATTGCAGAAACCCTAACCATGACAGGCTGGCAAGATAAATGTAAAGGTTCTCTCCATCAAGATTGAAGACTTGAGTTTGATCCCTGGTATCCACATGATACAAGGAGAGAACTAATTCCTGAAGTCCTTGAAAGTTGTCTTCTTGTTTTTATACTTGCATACATGTGCACATGTTCTTTCTCTCCCTTGCTCTCACTACCACCTCAAATACAAGTAATATAAATAAATAAGCAGCCGGGCAATGGTGGCACACATCTTTAATCCCAGCACTTGGGAGTCAGAAGCAGGTAGATTTCTGAGTTTGAGGCTAGCCTGGTCTAGAGAGTCAGTTTCAGGACAGCCAGAGCTTCACAGAGAAACCCTGTCTCGAAAAAACAAAAAGAAAAGAAAAAGAAAAAGAAAAAAAATGAATAAAGAAATAAGCAAAAATAAAATGTCATAGTAGTTGTACAGAACCCATATATATTTTCATATCCCTCACTCTACATTTATATCTGGAATACTTAGAGTGTAAATGCTTTAATAAATAGTTATAACTCTTAATTATTCAGAGAATGCTGAAAAACTTCTTTAAGGAATTGCATGTATTTCTTTTTCACAAATATTCTCAGTCCATGGTTGGTTGAGTCCATGGATACAGACCCCACAGTGATGGAGGAACTAAGTGCAAAGGTGTCATACCCCTGGGTTAGTTGTGCTGCATCTAGACTGGCGAGGGATCAGTCTGGTCACCAGAAAGGACCAGTAGAAAAAAAGGCCTAGAATTTTGAAAATCATCACTTTCATCTCTGTCTGCTTCAGCTGACTACTGGTTTCACAATATTGAAAAGGTTATTTCTTTGATTGCTGTTCTTTCCTTAATGGAAGGCGCCAAAATACACATTTCTTATCTCAAATGTAAAAGCATGTCTTTTGATGCCTGTCTGATTAGGTCATTGTGAGGTGCTAGAGAAGTAGTCATGGAGGTAACTGGAAAAGAATCGAGAAGCTTAGCAAGGTCAAAGAAGTCATCTTATTCCTTCACTACCATTTCTTCTTCTGAAAGTATCTGAAAGCAAGTAATGTCCTACCTATTTGGAGGACTAAGCTGGTTTCTTTCATTCAAATTCCCCTATTGTGCATTCTCCTTTCTGAAGCAATCTTTGAATACATGGAGGCCTCCATGGAGGGATTCCTGGAGATTGTGCCATATGAACTACCTACTATCTCTGCCTCATTTGGCATTAATTCTTTCTTAAATTGAGGAAATCTGTGAGCTCAAACCATTGGAATTATTTTGCAGTGTTTATACTGGGCATTAGGAAACAGTAACTTGTTGCCATAGAAACAAGCTTTCTTTAGAGTATTTTTTTCCTAACTAAACTTTCTTAAGTGGAAGCATTTTCAGCTCTGCCACCTTTTATTACCACAAGGACAGAAGAGTACTGTATTTGATATCTATGTCCACATAATAAATTATTCCAAAATCTAACAGTAACAAACTACAAACATCACTTTCATGGTTTGGCAATCTAAGATATACTTGACTGCATTCTAAGTTGAGGTTTCTCAAAAGGCAGCAATTAACATGCCATATCATATGTCAGATGGCCTACAGACTCCTCTGGGGAAGGATGAGTTTACAAGACCACTTGCCCCACCATTGGCAGAATTCAGTTTGGTGGGGGCACTGGGGAAATCACTGAATTAAGAGTGTTCCAGGATGGGCCTTATTTCCTCAACTTGTAACATATCCACAAAGATGTTGCTAGTGTTTTAGTTTGATTCTCTTAGAATCAAAGAGAGAGAGGGAAAGAGAGAGAAGAGAGAGAAGTAGGGGATACTTTGTGTACCTAATCTCTAAAGGAATCTCCCAGGATCTGACATAACTGACCAAATGTTCTCTGACCCACAATGGCCTCAATTAATTAGGGGGGATGGCATTGTGATCATGATGTGGCTGCAACCAATAAAAATCGCATTTTGAATTTGGCTTGTTTTCCCACTTTGTCCCATGATCTGATCCATCCTTCCTAGTGATGCTGGGTGTCAGCAGTAGCTGAAACTCCCGATCGACCCTGAGATCATGAGGGAAAACAGCTGAAACTCTACAGAATGGTACTGCTAAGAAGAGGTGGGTGATAAGCTACAACATATTTCCATATATAGTATTTTAATCTTATAATGAGTTGATATATCAGGATGGAAATTTATTGTAGGTGGAAAAGCACCTGTAATGAGAAACAAACCATCATGTCTATCCTACTCATGGAAAGATTACACAAAGTAATGAACACTAGGAGGAAGGAACCATTGGGGGCCTACTTACAGAGACCTAATGAAAACATAGCTTCCAAGGTCAGTTAGGAGTTTGCCAGACAAAGAACAATGTGTGTTTATTGTGTATCCTTGTAGAAGACAAATACATGCTCAAATAGTACAGAATGTTCTTAAGGTCCAAAGTGTGTGCCCTATATCATGATGCTTTTACACGAGACATATTTATTTATCACATTCTTTAATCTAATAGTTATTTTATGGAATGTAAAAGTTATCTGAGTACATTAAATGCCTTCTGTTAATCATATCTTGAAGTTAGTTACTCATGAGGACAAAAAGTGTATAGAAATAGCAGCCTAGATCTGCCTTCTGAGCCCAGCGGGGGTGGCTGGGGGGTGCAGAGTGCTCTCCACACCACAGGACCTCCGGATAACCTCAGCTTCACAGCCAGGAGGTGGAGCTGAAACCCAGATGCCTGGGCACGTTCCTTACCAGAGGAGAGTTGGCCTTCAGGAAGGGATCTGACCCCAGAACTCAGGAGGTGGATCAGAGCTCCAGACTGCTGGATACTTGCTCTACAAGATAAGAGCTTGACTGAAGAGAGTGCTCTGAACACTGGAACTCAGGTGAGAGTTGGACTCCCAGGAGTGCTGATGGAGGCTAACAGAATTGCAGGAGGATCAAGCTCCAACCAGAGACAGCTTGAACATTAGCATTAGAGATTTCCAGATGGCAAAAGGCAAACATAAGTATCTTACTAACAGAAACCAAGAGCACTGGCAATCATCAAAACCCAGTATGCCCACTACAAGTCCTGGATGTCCCAACACACCTGAAAAGCAAGATGCAGATTTAAAATCATAACTCATAATGATGGTAGAAGATTTTAAGAAGGACATTAATAACTCTCTTAAAGAAATGAAGGAGAACTCTGTTAAACAGATAGAAGCCCTTAAAGAGGAAGTACAAAAATCCCTCAAGGAATTACAGGAAAATACTACCAAAGAAGGAGATGCCCTTAAAGAGGAAACACTAAAATCCCTCAAGAAATCATAGGAGAACACTGCTAAACAGGTAGAAGTCCTTAAAGAACTACAGGCAAAAACTACTAAACAGGCAGAAGAAACACAAAAAATCCCTTAAAGAATTACAGGAAAACACAACCAAACAGGTGATGGAATTGAACAAAACCATCCAAGACCTAAAAAGGGAAGTAGAAACAATGAAGAAAACCTAAAGGGAGACAACTCTGGAGATAGAAACTCTAGGAAAGAAATCATGAATCATAGATGTAAGCATCAGCAACAGAATACAAGCGATGGATTAGAGAATCTCAGGTAAAGAAGATTTCATAGGGAACATGCACACAACAATGAAAGAAAATGCAAAATGCAAAACATTTTGCTGCTTACAGGAAACCCACCTCAGGGATAAAGACAGACACTACCTCAGAGTAAAAGGCTGGAAAACAATTTTCCAAGCAAATGGCCTGAAGAAACAAGCTGGAGTAACCATTCTAATATCGAATAAAATTGACTTCCAACCCAAAGTTATCAAAAAAGACAAGGAGGGGCAGTTCAAATTCATCAAAGGTAAAATCTACTAAGATGAACTCTCAATTCGAAATATCTATGCCCCAAATAAAGGAGCAGCCACATTCATTAAAGAAACTTTAGTAAAGCTCAAAGCACACATTGCACCTCATACAATAATAGTGGGAGATTTCAACACCACACTCACTCTCAGCATGGATAGATACTGGAAACAGAAACAAAACAGAGACACATGGACACTAACAGAAGTTATGAGACAAATAGAAAGGGCAATTTGCAAGTTCATCTGGAATAACAAAAAACCTAGACTAGCAACAACACTTCTCAACAATAAAAGAACCTCTGGTGGAATCACCATGCCTGACCTCAAGCTGTACTACAGATTAATCATAATAAAATCTGCATGGTACTGGTACAGAGACAGACAGGTAGATCAATGAAATAGAATTGAAGATCCAGAAATGAATCTCTACATAAAACCAGAGACACTGAAATTTATAGAGGAGAAGGTGGGGAAAAGCCTCGAAGGTATGGGCACAGGGGAAAAATTCCTGAATAGAACAGCAAAGGCTTGTGCTATAAGATCAAGAATTGACAAATGGGACCTCATAAAGTTGCAAAGCTTCTGTAAGACAAAAGATACTGTCAACAAGACAAAAGGGCCAACAACAGATTGGGAAATGATCTTTACCAATCCTAAATCAGATAGGGGACTGATAATATATATAAAGAACTCAAGAAGGTGGACCCTAGAAAATCAAATAACACCATTAAAAAATGGGGCACAGAGCTAAACAAAGAATTCTCAACTGAGGAATACCAAATGGGTGAGAAGCACCAGAAAAAATGTTCAACATCCTTAATCATCAGGGAAATGCAAATCAAAACAACCCTGAGATTCTGGCGTGGATGTGGAGAAAGGGGAACACTCCTCCTTTGTTCTTTGCAAGCTTGTTCAACCACTCTGGAAATCAGTCTGGTGGTTCCTCAGGAAATTGGAGATAGTACTACCTGAAGATCCTGCAATACCTCTCCTGGGCATATATCCAGAAAATGTTCCATATGATAATAAGGACACATGTCCCACTATGTTCATAGCAGCCTTATTCATAATAGCCAGAAGCTGGAAAGAACCCAGATGTCCCTCAACAGAGGAATGGATACAAAAAAATTGGTACATTTACACAGAAGAGTACTACTCAGCTATTAAAAACAATGAATATATGAAATTCCTAGGCAAATGGATGGATCTGGAAGGTATCATCCTGAGTGAGGTAACCCAATCACAAAGAAGTCACATACCATGTACTCACTGATATGTGGATATTAGCCCAGAAACCTAGACTACCCAAGGTACAATTTACTAAACACATGAAACTCAAGAATGAAGATCAAAAGGTGGACACTTCGTCCCTTCCTAGAATTAAGAACAAAGCTCACATTGAAGGAGTTACAGAGATCAAGTGTGGAGCTGAATCAAAAGGAGGGACCAACAACCAGTGACTGCTGCAGCTGGGGATCCATCCCATAATCAGCCACCAAACATAGACACTATTTCATGAGCCAGCAAGATAGTGCTGAAAGATCCCTGATATAGCTATCTTGTGGGAGGCTATACCAGTGCCTGGCAAACACAGAAGCAGAAGTTCACAGTCAGCTATTAGATGGGACACAGGGTTCCCAAGGAAGGAGCTAGAGAAAGTACTCAAGGAGCTGAAGGGGTCTTCAACCCTATAGGTGGAAGAACAACATGAACTAACTAGTACCCCCAGAGCTCATGTCTCTAGCTGCATATATAGAAGAAGATGGCCTAGTTGGCCATCATTGGGAAGAGAGGCCCCTTGGTCATGCAGACTTTATTTGCCCCAGTACAGGGGAACACCAGGGACAATAGGTCAGAGTGAGTGGGTGGGGGAGCAGGGCGGGGGTATGGGGGAGGGTTTAGGGGACTTTTGGGATAACATGTGGAAGTTAAATGAAGAAAATATCTAAAACCAAAAACTAGTTTTAAGTCTCATAAATATTCAGAAATTTAGTACTGCCTTAACTAAACAGATTAAAACATAATTTTTGTACAGTATTTGTACTACAGCATATATAGAATGGTTTCCTGTAAAATGTTTGATTCCAATGTATCATTAAAAAGTCTTGATAAAAATAAAAAAAAAAGAAATTAAAGACTTTTTAAGAGTTTAATGAAAATGAAACCACAACATAAACAAACTTATGGGAAACATGGAAGACAGTCCTAAGAGGAAAACACATAGCCCTGAGTGCCTCCAAAAAGAAACTAGAGAGAGCATACCTAGAGACAGCACACCTAGAAGCTATAGAACAAAAGAAAGCAAATTTACCCAAGAGGAGTAGAAAGCAGGAAATAATCAAACTTGGGGTTAAATCAACCAAGTGGAAACAAAAAGAACTATTCAAAGAATCAACCAAACAATGAGCTGGTTCTTTGAGAAAATCAACAAGATAGATAAATCCTTAGACAGACTAACTAGAGGGCACAAGGACAGTATCCTAATTAACAAAATCAGAAATGAAAAAGGAGACATAACAACAGATCCTGAGGAAATCCAAAACATCTTCAAATCCTACTACAAAAGACTATACTCAACAAAACTGGAAAACCTGGAAGAAATGGACAACTTCCTAGACAGATACCAGTTACCACAGTTAAATCAGTATCAGATTAACAATCTTAACAGTCCCATTTCCCCTAAAGAAATAGAAACATTCATTAATAGTCTCCCAACCAAAAAAAGCCCAGGACCAGATGGGTTTAGTGCAGAGTTCTATCAGACCTTCAAAGAAGATCTAATTCCAACTCTCCTCAAACTATTCCACAAAATAGAAACAGAAGGTACTCTACCAATTCATTCTATGAAGCCACAATTAGTCTGATACCTAAACCACACAAAGATCCAACAATGAAAGAGAACTTCAGACCAATTTCCCTTATGAATATCGATCCAAAATACTCAATAAAATCTTCACAAACCGTATCCAAGAACACATCAAAACAATCATCCCTCATGACCAAGTAGGATTCATCCAAGGGGTGCAGGGATGGTTTAATATATGAAAGTCCATCAATGTAATCCACTATATAAACAAACTCAAACAAAAACATCACATGATCATCTAGTTAGATGCTGAGAAAGGATTTGGGAAATCCAACACCCCTTCATAATAAAAGTATGGAAAGATCAGGAATTCAAGGCCCATATCCAAACATAATAAAAGCAATATACAGCAAACCAGTAGCCAACATCAAATTGGATGGAGAGAAACTCAAAGCAATCCCACTAAAATCAGGGACTAGAAAAAGCTGCCCACTTTCTCCCTACCTATTCAATATAGTACTTGAAGTCCTAGCCAGAGCAATTCGGCAACAAAAGGAGATCAAGGGGATACAAATTGGAAAGGAAGAAGTTAAGATGTCACTATTTGCAAATGATATGATATAAGTGACCCTAAAAAATTCCACCAGAGAACTTGTAAACCTGAAAAACAGCTTTAGCACAATAGCTGGATATAAAATTAATTCAAAGAAATCAGTGGCATTCCTCTACACAAAGGATAAACAGGATGAGAAAGAAATTAGGGAAACAACACCCTTCACAATAGTCACAAATAATATAAAATAACTTGGTGTGACTCTAAGGAAGTGAAAGATCTGTATGACAAGGACTTCAAGTCTCTGAAGAAAGAAATTGAAGGTCTCAGAAGATGGAAAGATCTCCCATGTTCATGGATTGGCAGGTTAATATAATCAAAATGTCTATCTTGCCAAAAGCAATGTACAGATTCAATGCAATCCCCATCAAAATTCCAACTCAATTCTTCACTGAGGTAGAAAGGGCAATATGCAAATTCATCTAGAATAATAAAAAGCCTAGGCTAGCAAAAACTCTTCTCAACAATAAATGAACCTCTGGTGGAGTCACCATTGCTGACCTCAAGCTGTACTACAGAGCAATTGTTATAAAAACTGCATGGTACTGGTACAGAGACAGAAAGGTAGATCAAGGAAATAAAATTGAAGATCGAGAAATTAATCCACACACCTATGGTCACCTGATCTTTGACAAGGGAGCTAAAATCATCCATTGTAAAAAAGACAGTATATTCAAAAAAATGGTGCTGGCACAATTGGTGATTATCATGTAGAAGAATGGGAATTGATCCATTCTTATCTCCTTGTACAAAGCTCAAGTCTAAGTGGATTAAGACCTCCTTATAAAACCAGAGACACTGAAATTTATAGAGGATATAGTGGGGAAAAGTCTCGAAGATATTGGCACGGGGGAAAAATTCCTAAACAGAACATCAATGGCTTGTGTTCATGGCAGCCTTATTCATAATAGCCAGAAACTGGAAAGAACCCAAATGTCCCTCAACAGAGGAATGGATACAAAATTTTGGTATATTTACACAATGGAGTACTACTCAGCTATTAAAAACAATAAATATATGAAATTCCTAGGCAAATGGATGGATCTGGAGGCCGTCATCCTGAGTGAAGTAACCCAATCACAAAAGAACTCACATAACATGTACTCACTGATATGTGGATATTAGCCCAGAAACCTAGACTACCCAAGATACAATTCACTAAACACATGGAACTCAAGAAGAAGGAAGATCAAAATGTTGACACATCACCCCTTCCTAGAATTAAGAACAAAGCACACATTGAAGGAGTTACAGAGATCATGTGTGAAGCTGAATCCAAAGGATGGACCAAATGACTGTGGCTGCCAGGGATCCATCCCAGAATCAGCCACCAATCATAGACACTATAGCATATGCCAGCAAGATAGTGCTGAAAGGGCTCTGATATAGCAGTCTCGTGGGAGACTATTCCAACGCCTGGCAAACATGGAGATGGAAGCTCACAGTCAGCTATTAGATGGAACACAGGGTTCCCAAGGAAGGAGCTAGAGAAAGTACCCAAGGAGCTGAAGGGGTCTTCAACCCTATAGGTGGAAGAATAACATGAACTAACTAGTACCCCCTGAGCTCATGTCTCTAGCTGCATATATAGAAGAGGATGGCCTAGTTGGCCACCATTGGGAAGAAAGGCCCCTTGGTCATGCAAGCTTTATATGCCCCAGTACAGGGGAACGCCAGGGCCAAGATGTGGGAGCGGGTGCGTAGGGGAGCAGGGCCGGGATGGGGGAGGGTATAGGGAACTTTCTGGATAACACTTGAAATGTAAATGAAGAAATTATCTAATAAATGTTGGAAAAAAAAAGAATTGACTAATGGGACCTCATGAAACTGCAAATCTTCTGTAAGGGAAAAGACACTATCAATAAGACAAAAATGCCATCAATAGATTGGGAAAGAATTTTTACCAATCCGAAATCTGATAGGGGACTAATATCCAATATATACAAAGAGGTCAAGAAGCTGGACTCCAGAAACTCAAATAACACCAATGAAATGGGGTACAGACCTAAACAAAGAATTCTCAAGTGAGAAATACTGAAGGGCTGATAAGCACCTGAAAAAAAAATATTCAACATCCTTAATCATCAGGGAAATGCAGATCAAAACAACTGTGAGATTCCACCTCACTCCAGTCAGAATGGCTAAGGTCAAAATCTCACGTGACAGCAGATGCTGGCAAGGATGTAGAGAAAGAGGAACACTCCTCCATTGCTGGTGGGATTGCAGCCTGGTACAACAACTCTGGAAGTCATTCTGGCAGTTCCTCAGAAAATTGGACATAATTCTACCGGAAGATCCAGCAATACCTCTTAGGCATACACCGAGATGATGTTCCAACTGGTAATAAGGGCACACATTCCTCTATGTTCATAGCAGCCTTTTTTTTGTAATAGCCAGAAGCTGGAAATTACCCAGTTGTTCCTCAACAGAGGAATAGATACAGAAAATATGGTACATTTACACAATGGAGTACTACTCAGCTATTAAAAACAATGAGTTTATGAAAATTTTGGGCAAATGGATGTATCTAGAGGACATCATCCTTAATGACATAACACAATCACAAAAGAAGTCACTATATATGCACTTACTGATAAGTGGATATTAGCACAGAATATTAGCATACCCAAGATACAATTTGCAAAACACAAGAAAATCAAGAAAAAGGAAGACCCAAGTGTGGATACTTCATCCTCCTTAGAATGGGGGGGGGGACCATGAAAGGAATTATAGAGACAAAATTTGGAGCTAAGACAAAAACATGGACTATCCAGAGACTACCCCACCAGGAGATCCATAACATAATCAGTCACCTAACCCAGACACTATTGCATATGACAGCAAGAGTTTGCTGAAGGGACCTTGATATAACTGTCTCGTATGAGGCTATGCCAGTGCCTGGCAAATACAGAAGTGGATGCTCACAGTCATCTATTGGATGGAACACAGGTCCCCAATGAAGGAGCTAGAGAAAGTACCCCAGGAGCTGAAGGTGCCTGCAACCCTATAAGATGAACAACAACATGAACTAACCAGAACCCCCAGAGCTTGTGTCTCTAGCTGCATATGTAGCAGAAGATGGCCTAGTTGGCCATCATCGGGAAAAGAGGCCCTTGGTATTGCAAACTTTATATGCCCCAATACAGGGAAATGCCCTGGTCAAGAAGTGGGAGTGGGTGGGTAGAGGTGAAGGGCGGGGGGAGGATATAGGGCACTATTGGGATAGCATTTGAAATGTAAAATAAGAAAATATCTAATAAAAGAAAAAAAAAACAACCTCAAGAGAGAAAAAAAATAGCAGCCTAGAACTTGCAAGTGAACACTGAGGAATAAAGGAGTTTTAAACTCAAACTTGACTCTATTGATAGAATAGCAATGTGTTACTTTGGGTATAAGTTCACTTTTTTCTCTCTTAATCAATGTATCTAAATGGTCAGAACTTAAAAGAGTTTATCATGTGGTTGTTATAGGAGTGAAACAATAGCACATATTTGAAAAGAGAAGCTGTAAGCTTCACAGTTCATACTCTGCAAACTCCCTACAATTCACTGAGATTTGCTTGTTTTTTGAGGTGGGATATCACAGGTTTGCCTTGAATTCACTATATTAGCTCAGGATAACCTTAGGTTTATGAAAATGCTCCTGCCACAAGTGCTAAGATTATAAACATGAATTTCATTTCTTAGAATTTACTGAGATCATCAAGTAGGAAGGATGTCACTACTGTAGGAATCTGGAATTTGGGTTTCATTTCTCATGAGTCTGAATTCTCTATACTATGATATTAAAGCTATCTTCATTTTCTCATTATAAGAAGAATTCCTTAAGTTTTAACATTTTCTAAGAACACCTTTCACTTTTACCATCACACATGTCATCTCTTGGGAGCCAACACTTAAATTTTTAACATACCCCTTAACAAAACCCACCATTATCGTTTTTGGTGACCCTTATCAGGTAAATATGATGTATTAGATGAGGAACTCCTGACTGCACCAAGCTTGGGAGTGATTTATGTACAATGACAGGTTAAAATGAGCTAGTTTCCCTTAAAACAAGTATTGGGAATTTTGACCACCCTTGTACCTGACTCTGCTCAGTTAAATGGTAATTTGTTCTGATTCACTTCTCTATATTTTCTGACTTTGCCATTATTTTCTCATAAGCAGACATTACTCCAAGATTTCCTAAGCCACTTGACCAGGGTCAAGTCTCTAGGAGTCACTGACGAATGCTTTTTGTACTATCTTTTTTTTTTTTTAATGAAAGTTTTATTATTTTGTATAACAGACAATGCTTACATTCTCTGTTGAGTTTACCTCTGTTTCAGACTCAGGATCCCCCCTCCCCTCTGCTTCCTACTGCTGGTTACCAATGCCTAAACCTTGTTCAAGAGGAAACTCGGCTTCAGCAGGCTACTATTGGTAACAGATACTTGATATGGGTTGCAATGTCTTCACCATGACTCAGTCTGAGTTTTAATTTCAATTCTGAGTTATTGAGATGGTGACAATTAACAAAATGAGGAGGCTGGAAGTGAGATTTTTGAGAAATATATTAGTTCCCTTCATGTTGGTATAATCAAATTATCTGATAGGAATGACATAAAGGAGAGAGTTTCTTTAGGCTCAGAGTTTTGGAGGAATTTCAACGTGTGTTAAGGAAGACACTATGACAATACAGGCTATTGTCATACAGACCTTTATTGTGGACACATCTCACTTCATAATGAATGAGGAAGCAGAGTTAACAGACTGGAACAGAGATAAGTATAACATTCGGCCTATAGCCTTCAACATAACACTAGGAGGTATTTCAACCATGATAGTGTAACAGATATTTCCAGTTTCAATCATAGCAAGTAGCAATTATATATATATATATATATATATATATATATATATATATATGGGAGGTAGCTTATTCCAATCACATCCTGACTTCATCAGCAGAACTAGAACAGTGCTAAAATGTCCTGCTTTGCTGTGTGGTACTTTGCATCATCCTGAGACTCTAGACTACCCACATCACCAAGAAAGACTTGACCAGGTGTGGCAAACAACTTTGAACTTTATGTAACACTTTAACTATTATAGAATTTGAACTTTTTTTCTTTTCTTTCTTTTTTTCCATATTTTGAGAGTTTATTGTTTAAGTTTTTATTTTTATATTAGATATTTTCTTTATTTACATTTCCCCTCCAAAATCCCCCAATTCCCTCTCCCACCCCTGCTCACCTACCCACCCACTCCATTCCTGGACCTGGCATTCCCCTACACTGAATCATAGAGCTTTCACAGGACCGAGGGCCTCTCCTCCCATTGACGATTGACTAGGCCATCCTTTGCTACATCCTTTGCTGGAGCCATGAGTCCCTCCATGTGTACTCTTTGGTTTGTGGTTTACTCCCTGGGAGCTCTGGGAGTCTTGTTAGTTCATATTGTTGTTCCTCCTATGAGGCTGCACATCCCTACAGCTCCATGGGTCCTTAAAGGGTCAACAACCATTTAATGGATAAGAAGGAGGACTAGACATAATTATCTAGGGAACAGTAGAACAAACCATAGTCTGTTTTTTGTTTGTTTGTTTGTTTGTTTGTTTGTTTGTTTTTGCAGCTATTCTGAAGACTATATATGGTTGTTTCCAACTTCTTTTTCATGTTTACATATTTTTTTATATTTTTATTGAAAATAGATTATTTTCTCATACCATATACCCTGATAATAATTTTCCTTCCCTATACTCTTCCCAGTAACTCCCCTCCTACCTTTCCCTCTTTATCCACTTCCTTTCTGTCTTTCATTAAGAACAGGCTTCCAAGAGATAACAACCAAAAAAAAAAAAATGAAATAAAATAAAACAAGATGAAGCAAAACATTCATATAGATGTTGGACATAGTAGCCCAGCAGGAGGAAAAGGGTCCCCAAAGCAGGAAAATGTCAGAGACCCACTTTTTCTCATACTTGGGAGTCCCATAAAGATATTAAGCTTATAGATCTAATAAGTATGCAGAGGACCTGGTATAGAACCTGTTGGCTCTGTGATTGCTGCTTCAATCTCTGTGAGCTCCTATGTGCCTTGTTTATTTGATTTAGAGGGCCATGTTCTCCTGGTGTCCTCCATCCATTCTTCCTCTTCCAATCTTTCTTCGACTTCCTGGGGATTCAGTGATCTCTGATAGGAGTGATTTGATGGAAAACTACAATTTAGACTCTTCCTCTTCATAATGTCTGGCAGTGGGTCTCTGCATCTGTTTCCATCTACTGCTGGAGGAAAACTCTCTGGTGATGACTGGAAAAGGCACTAATCTATGAGTATAGTAGAATATCATTAGGATTTTTTCTTTTACTATTTTTTTATTTTATTTTTAATTTATTTTTGAGACTGGATATTCCATCCCCTGTCCCCCATCCACCCTGTCTGTTCCACATTCCACACCTCCCCACCCTGTCTTCACATGGATATCCCAACCACCCCACCATACCTGACCTCTAAACTCCCTTGGGCCTCCAGTCTCTTGAGGGTTAGGTGCATCATCTCTGAATGAATACAGACCTGGATGTCCTCTACTGTATGTGTGTTGGGGGCCTCATATTAGCTGGAGTATGCTTTCTGTTTAGTAGTCCAGTGTTTGAAAGACCTCGGGAGTCTGGATTGAGAATGCTGGTCCTCCTACAGATCATTCTTCTCCTCAGCTTCTTTCAGCCTTTCCTAATTCAACAACAAGGGTCAGCTGTTTCTGTCCATTGCTTGAGTGCAAATATCTGTATCTGACTCTCAGCTGCTCATTGGGTCTTTCAGGGGGCAATCATGATAGATCACTTTTTGTGAGTGTTCCATAGCCTCAGTAATAGTGTCAGGCCTTGGGACCTCCCCTTGAGACAGATCCCACTTTGGCCCTGTAACTGGACCTCCTTTTTCTCAGGCTCCTCTCCATTTCCATCTGCGTAATTCTTTCAGAGAAGAACAATTATGGATCAGAGATGTGACTTTGGGATGGAAACCCCATCCCTCACTTGATGTCCTGTCTTCCTGCTGGATGTGGGCTCTATTAAGTTCCTGCTTTAGTCTTTCAGCTAAGGTCCCTCCCTATGAGTCCTGGGAGTCTTTCAACTACCAGGTCTCTGGTGCATTCTAGGGGTACCCCCAACCTCCTATTTCCCTGAAGTTGCCTGTTTCCTGGCCCTCAGAGATTCAGTCCTTTTCCTTCACCCAATACCAGATCAGGTTTCCCTCTTCTCTCCCACTCCCCACTACCACATCCAGTTTCTCTCCTAGGTCCTTGCTTCTCTCCCCACTTCTGATTGCTTTCTCCTCTCTCCCAAGTGGGATTGAGATGTCCTCACTTGGGCACTTCAGCTTGTTGAGCTTTTTGAGTTCTGTGGACTGTATTTTGGGTATTCTGTACTTTTTTGTTGTTGTTGTTGCTG
>LR753359.1:705753-803842 GCA_902729485.2 Mus minutoides | reverse complement strand
GCAATCAGAATGGCTAAGATAAAAAACCTCATGTGACAACATATGTTGGACAGGATATGGAGAAAGAGGAACGCTCCTCCTTTGCTTTTGGGATTGCAAACTGGTCAAACCATTCTGGAAATCAACCTGTAGGTTCCTCAGAAAAATTGAATTAGATCTACCTGAAGACCCAGTTATATCACTCTTGGGAATATACCCAAAAGATGCCCTGCCATGCCACAGGTGTATGTTTTCTACTATGTTCATAGTGTTCTTATTTGATTTGTGATAGCCCAAAGCTGGAAACAACATAGATGTCCCAAGACAGATGAATCTATACAGAAAATTAGGAGCCTATTTATTGACTTTTTTTTTTTTTTTTTTGGCCAGTAGTGTTTGGTTTTATCCTAGTTCTCTGAGTTGTCTAGTCTCTTGTTCTTGATCACCCAAGCAGTGACAAGTATATGTTCCATCCTATGGACTGGGCCTTAAGTCAAAAGTGATATCTGTAGGTTACTCCCACAAGTTCTATGCCTCCATTGCCCTAGTATACTTTACAGGCAAGACAGATTATAAATCAAATATTGTCTTGCTGGGTTGATGTCTATATTTGTTTTGGTAACCTCCAGAGAATGTTCACATACATGACAGACTAGAAAAATAGGTGGAATATTTCATATATGAACTAGCTTGATTTCACCATGTTCAATGAATTATGAATATGTCTTCCACAATGAAGCCTCACTGTGAGTTTGTGGAGAGCTACCCTTTGTCTTAGTGTCAGCCTATGTTGTTTGGGAATTTCCATGGGACCCCCTTGGCCAACAACTCAACTGAATGCAATCCATTTCTTCCACTGGAAGTGTTGCCTGGCTCCAAAAGATGGCCAAGTGAGACTCAATATCTTCCATTACTAGGATACCTCATTATGATCACCTTCATTGATTCAAGGAAATTTCCACTGCACTACATTTTCACACCAGTCTCCACTGTAGCTGTTCTTTGCTATTTTGTGGGTTATTCTTTCTTCTACCCTTCTAGACCATTTTTCTACCCTTTCAATCCACCAAGATTAGATGAGAAAGAAGGATAGAGGGGAAAGGGAGTGACTGCTTCCTGCTGGTTGGGGTGCTGAGTTCCTTGGGGCAAATTTGATCTTTGCCATCAGGATCTAATTTCTTCTTGTTTATATTTTAAGCATGACTACTTAACAAACCACAACCAACAACAACCAATAGCAACCAACCACCAACCACCAAGCCACCATGCCTCTCAGGGCCCTAGCATTTATACCCTATGAAAAGACCACAGAATTCCAAATAACAAAATTATAGAAATTATCTGCTGCTGACAAAATTACACCCCTGCTAGACCACACAACAAATCATAGCTGCTATGGACAATCTTCAAGCAACACCATATTCCTAACCTGGGATTAAAAAGAAAACACTAGAATTGTATTGTGTTTTTTAAAGAAACTAAAATGCCAAAATTGTCATTACACCTCCCCAATTCTAGCTATTGCTTCACGTGTTCTCTCCGTTTATCCTACCTTTTCTTAAACCTGATCATTTCTGTTCTAGTCTTCATCCATCCCTACTCTACCCATAAAATCTATTCTATTTCCCCTTCCCAGGGAGATCCATGTGCTCCCACCCAAGACTTCCCCTCATTACCTAACCTTTCTGGGTCTACAGGCTA
Source organism: Mus minutoides (assembly GCA_902729485.2). Classification (NCBI taxonomy): domain Eukaryota; kingdom Metazoa; phylum Chordata; class Mammalia; order Rodentia; family Muridae; genus Mus; species Mus minutoides. The sequence goes on along the minus strand of LR753359.1, from coordinate 802,162 downwards.
TTCTCCTTGCTCCATGTCCTTGCCAACATGAGATGTCATTTGTGTTAATGATTTTTCCCATTCTGACAGCCTTAAGATGGAATCTCAAAGGAGTTTGGATTATATTCCCCTGTTATTAATTTGATGTTTTAGGAATTCAGTAAATACTCAGCTGGGTATCAGTCAGGGTGAAAAGGGCTGGAGGATGCGTTTTCCATACCTCCTCCAAATGTGTTGAACATTTCTTAAATGTTTTTCAGCCATTTGAGACTCTCCTATGGAGAGCTCTGTATTTCGATATGTACCTCATTTTTAAATAGATTATTTGGGATTTTTTGATATCTAGTTTCTTAAATTTGTTATATATTTTGAACATTAGTCCTCTATGAGATATAGAGTTGTAAAAATCTACATTCTGTAGTCTGCCACTGCCTGATTAATGGTTTCTTTATCCATACAGAATGTTTTCTATTTCAGGAGGTTCCAATAATTAATGGTTGATCTTACTAGCCTGCACTATCACTGTTCTGTTCAGAAAATCATCTCCTACGCCAAAGCAATTAAGGATAGTCCCTACTTTCTTTTCTATCAGATTCAATGTATCTGGTTTTATGGTAAGTTCTTTGATCCATTTGGATATAAGTTTTGTGCAGAGTGATAAGTATGGGTCTAATTGGATTTTTTCCAGGCATACATCCAGTTTATTCAGCACCATTGTTTTAAAGAGTCTGTCTCTTGTTTAATATGAACTTCTGGGTTCTTTAGCAAAAATCAGCTGTCCATAGGTGTTTTAATTTACGTATGGGTCTTCAATTTGATTCCATTAATCAAAGTGAATTTATGCAAATACCGTGTGTGTGTGTGTGTGTGTGTGTGTGTGTGTGTGTGTGTTTTATAAATATAGCTTTGTAGTAAAACTTGAAATCAGGGATGCTAATACTTTTAAGTTGACCTTTTATGGTTCAGGACTGTTTTATCCATCCTGAGATTTTATTTTTCCAGCTGAAATTGAGAACTGTTCTTTCATGGTCTGCATGCTCTGCAAAGAATTTTGTTGCGATTTTAATGGGATTGGGATTGAATTACAATTTCTTTTGGTAGGATGGCCATCTACTGTATTAATTCTATCAATCCATGTGCATGGGAGGGTTTTCCTTCTTCTGATATCTTCTCTAATTTATTTCTTCAAAGATTTGAAGTTTTTAATACAGGTCTTTCACTTATTTGGTTAGAGTTACCTCAAGTTTATTTTATATTATTTGTAGGTATTGTGAAGAACATTGCTTACCAAATTTGTCATCCGGTTTATCATTTCTATAAAGGAGGGTTATTGATTTTTTTGAGTTAATTTTGTATTTAGCCACATAACTGAAGGTGTTTATCACCTGTAGTAGTTCCTTGGTACAATTTTTGGGGTCACTTATTTATAATATCACACCATCTGCAAATAATACTTCGATTTCTCTTCCAATTTGTGGCTCTTTGATTTCCTTCTCTTGTCTTATTTCACTAGTTAAAATTTCAAATACATATGGAGAGTATGAACAGCAATATATATAGTTTTTTTTTTTTTGAGACAGCGTTTCTCAGTGTAGTCTTGGCTGTCCTGGAATTCACTCTGTAGATCAGGCTGGCCTCAAACTCAGAAATCCACCTGCCTCTCCCTCTCAAGTGCTGGGATTAAAGGCATGCGCCACCACTGTCCAGCTGAACAGCATTATCTTGTTCCAAATTTTAGTAGAATTGTTTTAAGTATTTCTCCATTTAATTTGATATTGCCTATAGGTTTATTTTAAATTACTTTTATTATGTTTAGGTATATCCTTTATATCTCTGATCTCTGAGACTTTTATCATGACGTATTGTTGGATTTTGTCAAAGTCTTTTCCTGAATCTAATGATATGATTCTGTGGTTTTGTCTTTCAGTTTCTTTATAAGGTAGATTACACTGACAGACTTTTATGTATTGAACCATCCCTATATCTCTAGGATGAAGCTTACTTGATCAGGATGGATGATCTTTTTGATGTGTTCTTGTATTTGTCTTGTATGTATTTTATTTTTTGCATCTATGTTCATGAGGGAAATTGCTCTGAAATTCTCTCTATTGATTTTTTTTTTTTAATGTGGCTTGTCTATCAGGGTATCTATGGCCTCATAAAATGAACAGAGCAATGTAGGCACAATGTTTTTGCAACCTACTTTTAATAAGGATTCAACTTCTCCTCTAACCCACCACCCAGCAGAGGTAGTGGAAAAGAAAAGTTATTAGGATATGGGGAAGTGGACCTGCTCAGCAATAGCTCTTTGAGGGTGAGCTTAATCTTCTTTAGCCATAGTTCATTCCTGTAGCAAACACCAAACACAACTTATAAGCTGCAGATGACTCCTCTAGGCAAGCAAACAATAGGCATGATACAGCAACTACAGTCCAATCCTTTCAGCAAGCAGACAACAGCAGCTGTATTTCAATCCTGAAGAAACTGTCAGGCTTGTCAACTGGCCTGAGGTGAGGCCATGGAGCCTCTAAGCTGCTGTAGGAACCTCATGGGTAGTTCTTGGGCAAGTTTCCCCCCTCCCCCCAGTGGCAGCATTATCACAAGTTGTGCTTAACAACACTTTGCATGTCTTTAGTGAAAAGTAACTAGGCAGAGCAAGCCAAACCAAAAGCTCAGTGCCCATCTCCCACTGTCTGTGAGGTTTTATTTATTTATTTATTTATTTATTTATTTATTTATTTATTTATTTATATTAGATATTTTCTTTATTTACATTTCAAATGCTATCCTGATAGTTTCCTATACACCACCCCCCTGCCCTGATCCCTCAGCCGCCCACTCCCACCACTCCCACTTCCTGCCCCTGGCATTACCCTTTATATACTGGGGCATATAAAGTTTGTAAGAGCAAGGGGGCTCTCTTCCCAGTGATGGCCTACTAGGCCATCTTCTGCTACATATGCACTAGAGACATGAGCTCTGGGGGTTCTGGTTAGTTCATATTGTATGTAGTTCCACCTAAAGTGTTGTAGACCCCTTCAACTCCTTGGGTAATTTCTCTAGCTCCAGCATTGGAGACTCTGTATTCCATCCTATAGATGAATGTGAGCATCCTCATCTGTGTTTGCCAGGCACTGGCATAGCCTCACTCAAGATAGTTATATCAGGGCCCTTTCATCAAAATCTTGCTGGCATATGCAATAGTATCTGCATTTGGTGGCTGATTATGGGAAGAATCCCAGGGTGGAGTAATCTCTGGATGGTCCATCCTTTCTTCTTAGCTCCAATCTTTATCTCTGTAACTCCTTTCATGGGTTTTTTGTTCTCTATTCTAAGAAGGAATGAAGTATGCATACTTTGGTTTCATTCTTCTTGATTTTCTTGTGTTTTACAAGTTGTATATTGAGTATTCTAAGTTTCTGGGCTAATATCCACTTATCAGTGAGTGCATATCAAGTGTGAAGAAAACACTAACCCAATGGAGTGATTCCTACTAAAGGAGGTCTATGTAGGTAAACGGGTTCTTAAAGTATTTAAGTAACAAAAATTATCGACTCATCATGAGGTAACACATTTACATGGTGTAAAAGACATAGGTAAGCTCTGTTGAGGGACATCTGGGTTCTTTCCAGCTTCTGGCTATTATAAATAAGGCTGCAATGAACATAGTGGAGCATGTGTTCTTTTTACCAGTTGGAACATCTTCTGGGTATATGCCCAGTAGAGGTATTGCTGGACCTTCCGGTAGTACTATGTCCAATTGTCTGAGGAACCTCCAGACTGATTTCCAGAGTGGTTGTACAAGCTTGCAATTCCACCAGCAATGAAGGAGTGTTCCTCTTTCTCCACATCTTCTCCAGCATCTGCTGTCATCTGATTTTTTTGATCTTAGCCATTCTGACTGGAGTGAGGTGGAATCTCGAGGTTGTTTTGATTTGCATTTCCCTGATGATTAAGTATGTTGAACATTTTTTCAGGTGCTTCTCTGCCTTTCGGTATTCCTCAGTTGAGAATTCTTTCTTTAGCTCTCTACCCCATTTTTAAATGGGGTTATTTGATTTTTTTGGAGTCCAGCTTCTTGAGCTCTTTGTATATATTTGATATTAGTCCCCTATTAGATTTAGGATTGGTAAAAATCCTTTCCCAATCTGTTGGTGGCTTTTTTGTCTTATTGACAGTATCTTTTGCCTTACAGAAGCTTTACAATTTCATGAGGTCCCATTTGTCAATTCTTGATCTTATAGCAAAAACCGTTGCTGTTCTGTTTAGGAATTTTCCCCTCTGCCCATATCTCCAAGGGTTTTACCCATTTTCTCCTCTATAAATTTAAGTGTCTCTGGTTTTATGTGGAGGTCTTTGATCCACTTAGACCTGAGCTTTGTGCAAGGATATAAGAATGGATCAATTCGCATTCTTCTGCATGATAACTGCCAGTTGTGCCAGCACCATTTGTTGAAAATGCTTTTTTTTTTTTTTTTCCCACTGAATAGTTTTAGCTCCTTTGTCAAAGATCAAATGACCATAGGTGTTTGGATTCATTTCTGGATCTTCAATTCTATTCCATTGGTCTACCTGTGTGTTGCTGTACCAGTACCATGCAGTTTTTATCAAAATTGCTCTCTAGTACAACATGAAATCAGGCATGAGGTCTTATTTATATTCCTCCATCAAGAGTCCTTTCACTTGTTTGTTATATAGAAGTATCTTTTTACCTGTGTCTACTTCAGGAAAATGGTCTTCCATGTGTTTGCTTTAGCAAGATATCCTTTCACCTGTGTGACCCAGGAAAACACTGTCTGGCATAACTAACTTTCCAAAAGAACTAGAAGTTTCCACTTCAGAGCAATATTCATTCTGCTTTTGAGTTTGTGGAGTAATTTGAGAAATATTGGGTTAAGATTAACTATTCTTTCTTTTCTCATCCCCCTTTTCTTCTTCTGGTTGAGAGATTTTAATGACTGCTTCTGTTTCTGTAGGTGTTATTGGTCTATTTAAATTGCTTATGTGAGCTTCATTTAAATTTGGTAAGTGGTACCTATCAAGAAAATTATCCATTTCTCTTAAAATTTCTAATTTGGTGCAGTACATACTTTTAAAAAAATGTGCTTCTGATTCTCTGGATTTTCTCACTGTTTGTTTTTATCGACCTTTTTTTTTTTTAATTTCTAATTTTGTTAATTTGGGTATTTTCTCTCTGACTTTAGTTAGATGGGGTAAGAATGTGTCTATCTTGTTGGTTTCCTCAACAACAACAACAACAACAACAAAAAATCAGCTCTTTGTTTCATTGATTCTTTGTATTTTTCTATTTTCTTTCTATTTTAGTGATTGATTACAACATTAAGTTTGATTATTTCTTGCTATGAACTCCTCTTGGGTGTGCCTGCTTCTCTTTGTTCTAGAGATTTCAGGTGTGCTGTTAAGTCATTATTATTAGATCCCTTCAGTTCTTTATTTGTTTTTTTTCTTTAATTGTTTTATAAAGGCATTTAGTACTATGAGTTTTCCTCATTGTTTTCATGTGTTTCATAAGTTTGAGTATGCTGTGTGTTTTTTTCTTTGAATTCTAGAAAGTGTTTATTTTCTCCTTTTATTTCTGTCTTTATCCATTTTTCATTCAGTAAATAGTTGTTCAGTTTCCATAAGTTTGTATGCTTTCTCTTGCTTCTGGATTGGACTTGTTAATATCCAGCCTTAAACCATGAATATCTGATAGGGTGCAGGGAGTTATTTCGGGTTTTTTTTTTTTTTTTAAACTATTGAGACTTGGTTTGTGTCCAAGTATGTTGTCAATTCGGGGAAAGATCTAGGAGGTGGAGAGAAGAACATGAATTCTTTTGCCTTTGAGTGAAATATTCTGTAAATATCTGTTATATTTGGTTTATAAAGCCTGTTATGTCTACTATTTCTCTGTTTAGTGTTTTTCTGGATAGCCTGCCCATTGGTGGGAGTGAGGTATTGAAGTCTCCCACTAAAAATGTAAGTGGGTCAATATGTGGCATTTTTAAAGTATTTAGACTTTCTAACCTAATGACTACATTCTAAAATACAGCAATAAGAAGTTGCTAGGCCATTGATTTGTTTGAGTTGATTCTATATCCAGCTACTGCACTAAAGCTGTTTATCAGGTTTAGGAGTTCTCTGGTGGAGTTTTGGGGGTCACTTATATATACTATCATATCATCTGCAAATAGCGATAATTTGAGTTCTTCCTTTCCAACTTGTATCCCCTTGACCTCCTTTTGTTGTCGAATCGCTCTGGCTAGGACTTCAGGTACTATATTTAATAGGTAGGGAGAAAGTGGGCAGCCTTGTCTGGTCCCTGATTTTAGTGGGATTGCTTCCAGTTTCTCTCCATTTAGTTTGATGTTGGCCACTGGTTTGCTGTAGATTGCTTTTATCATGTTTAGGTAAGGGCCTTGAATTCCTGATCTTTCCAAGACCTTTATCATGAATGGGTGTTGGATTTTGTCNTCACTGATATGTGGATACTAGCCCAGAAGCCTAGACTACCCAAGATACAATTTACTAAACACATGAATCTCAAGAAGAATGAAGTTCAAAATGTGGTCTCTTTGCCCCTTCCTAGAATTAAGAACAAAGCACACACTGAAGGAGTTACAGAGATCATGTGTGAAGCTGAATCAAAAGGATGGACCAACCAGTGACTGCCGCTGCCAGGGATCCTTCCCATAATCAGCCACCAAATAAACACTATAGCATATGCCAGCAAGATAATGCTGAAAGGGACCTGATATAGCTGTCTCATGGGAGGCTATACCAGTGCCTGGCAAACACGGAAGTGGTTGCTCACAGTCAGTTATTAGATGGAACACAGGACTCCCAAGGAAGGAGCTAGAGAAAGTACCCAAGGAGCTGAAGGGGTCTTCAACCCTATAGGTGGAAGAATAACATGAACTAACTAGTTCCCCCTGTGCTCATGTCTCTAGCTGCACATATGGAAGAAGATGGCCTAGTTGGCCATCATTGGGAGGAGACGCCCCTTGGTCATACAGACTTTATATGCCCCAGTACAGGGGAACGCCAGGGCCAATATGTGGGAGGGGGTGGGTAGGGGAGCAGGGTGGGGATACGGGAGGGTAAGGGGAAATTTCTGGATAACATTTGAAATGTAAATGAAGAAAATATCTAATAAAGAGAAAAAAAAAGTTGCTAGGCAGCCGGGCGTGGTGGCGCACGCCTTTAATCCCAGCACTGGGGAGGCAGAGGCAGGCGGATTTCTGAGTTCGAGGCCATCCTGGTCTACAAAGTGAGTTCCAGGACAGCCAGAGCTATACAGAGAAACCCTGTCTCAAAAAACCAAAATAATTAAAAAAAAAAAAAAAAAAAAAAAAAAAAAAAAAAAAAAAAAAAAAAAAAAAAAAAAAAAAAAAAAAAAAAAAAAAAAAAAAGAAGTTGCTAGGCACACTGATCTGTTTCTGAAGAAGATGTGAGTCTTTCAGAATACAACAGTGGCTGAATTTGATCTCCTTAGCAATGCTCAATACAAAGTTTTTGTGCCAAAGTGAAGTCCTAGTTCAGTTGACTTTGAGGATTACCTGGAACAATATATGTGTCAGTTCTTCCATAGTTTAACGTTTCCAAGTTTTCAGAGTTTATCCCATTTTACAAGGCTGAGAAAGATTCCATCTTCTGTTGAGTTTGTGACAAGGTCACTTTGCAGAACACATGATGTAGGCCATGTTAAAGTAATCCAGTCTGCCCTGCTCTCTTTCTGCCCAGCATAATCAGGCATGATTTAGAGACTTAAATGTCACAGAGTCAAGCTGGTAAAGGAATTGCTATTTATCTCACAGTGCTGTATCATCTATTTTCACACCGTAATTTAAGAGAGTGTCCTTACATAATATATGAAGGCATGCCTTGTGTCTACAACAAAGCAATCCAATATTGTTTCTTGATTTAATGAATCTCCTAATTGCCAATGCCAAAGGGATTATTTATCAAAGGAGACTTGTGCTTAACCAAGATTTGAAATGATTTTTCACACAATGTAGATGACATTGAGGGCAAGGGTCATAGAAGATACAAAACCTGTTTGGTGGAGTAGGTACTATACATAAGCCACAAACATAAATCTTTGTCATCTTGACTTGGTTAACATAGACAAATGTGCTGATTACCTTGTATGCATATCTACATAGTCAGGATGTAAAGATGTGCTTAAATTATTGAGGATGTTGAGTATACATTGAATCAACTACTTTTTTTCATTGCTGTGAAAACATACACGAAGAAAACAACTTAAAGGGGGGAAATATTTATTTTGTTCCAAGGTTTCATAGGATTCAATCTACCATGGTATAGAAAGTATGTAACAGCAGGTCTACTCTTGCTATGATGAGCAAGAAAGCAGAGAAAATAATCATAAGTAGTTAGGGGAAAATATGGTTTGCACAGGCATACCCTCATGGCCAATTTACTCTAATGATGTCCCTCTTCTTATCTTTACCACCTCCAAATAATGTCATGGTTTTATGAATCTGTCAAAGAGGTCATTGACTCATAGAGATTTGGGCCCTCAGGATATAATCATTTCTGGAGATGCCTTCACTGACACACTGAAGTAAATTTCACTAATCCCCCAGGCTTTTATAATTCAATCAAGTTGATAATCAATTTTCACTATCATATAGATTGTACCGGGAGCTTGATCCAATTTGAAAGAATATAAAAATCTACATCTGTGAAACGGAACCTCATTAGCTTCTCATAGGGATCTGACTTCAGTGGCAAAATGACTATGCCTTGTGGTAGTTTCAGTTGTGTAAATTTCTGTCCTTTGGTTCAAGATGGCTGTGTCTCTATGTAGAATCTGTGATTCTTAATACTGCTACCAATCTTCATTTCTTCGCAATTGGTTCTGATTTTCAGAATCACCAAGTGGTTATCAAAATGCCTAGCTTTCTATATTGCAAACTGCTATAATTTACATTTTTAACCTTCTAATATCCTTAACTCCTAACATCATTATCTTTTTATGTTGTCTTTTCAACATTCCTGTACTATTTGTTTCTATCATAATCACAAGCAAACTGGACACATGGATTATTTATCATACTGGATATCTTTATTCGAGCCATTACTACTATTGGAATTATGCTTCTCCTAAAAGGTTGTGACAATGTTATCAAGACCTTTCATGAGAACATAGAAGTTCCTAAAAAGAAACAGCCTAGGTCTTCTATTTCCCAACCTTAAACTATCTCACCTAAAGGATCAAAGCATTCCTCTTTCCCTAAGCCGAAAATGAAAACTTAAAATCTTTACTGTGCATTTACATAAGGTATCTTTGAACAAAATATGTGATTATTTCTTTCCCTACACACAATTATAAGAATGCATTTGAGTTATTGGAAAGAACAGCATATCTAAACAGCATACACACACACACACACACACACACACACACACACACACAGACACCACACACACACACACACACACACACACACACAGAGAGAGAGAGAGAGAGAGAGAGAGAGAGAGAGAGACCGAGAGACCGAGAGAGAGAGAGAATGTTTCAGAAATGTGATATCCTCCCTGGTATTCTGAAAGTAGGCTGCTAATGATTTGATGTTATTCAATATTAACTCACCTGCTCTTTAGCAATCAAAATCAGGACCAATTCCTTCTACTCATCAAATATTTATTTAGATATAATACACTTGGCTGTATCATCAACTTAGGTATTACATATGTTGTGTTGATTCTGAGTATGGTTGGGGTCTTTCATGAGTTCTAATGTAGGGAGCAACAAAAGATGACATTATTGAAGAAGTTAAGAAATACATAAAGATGGCTTCAGGAAATGTTGGGTTATTGGTGTCCTGCATCCACTCTGCCACAGGGCTAGGGCCACTAATGGAGACAGGACACAGGAGTTTGACTGCAGTTACCTCATGCTGTCACCAGGCAGTGTCAGGCTATGAGAAGCTGCTGGACACCTCTCTGGAGGTTGGGGAACATAGTCTGAGGTCCTGGAACCACTGGAGTTAGCTCAGGCTTCACATGGCCTGTGCAGAGGCCAGGGCTGTCAGATTTTCAGACTCTTGGACAATCTTGGGTGCTGCTGGATGCCACAAAAGAGCTGAGAACAGAGTGGGTGCCCACAGGCTAGATCTAGCCTGGGGCTGAAGGAGAAAAGAGGGGAGAGTTCCGGCTGGGTCCTGCAGGGCCCTGGCTGAGAGGCTTTCTATGGGAGACTAGGCAGCCAGCTCTTTAAGTGAAGGCCTGTTCCATTGGTCCCCACGGCGGATCCCGATGAAAAGAGACAGTCCATGGTTTTAAGGCATTTGTTTGTTTGTTTATTTATTTGTCTATTTATTTATTTATTTATTTTTGGTTTTTCGAGACAGGGTTTCTCTGTGTGCCCTGGCTGTCCTGGAACTCACTTTGTAGACCAGGCTGTCCTCGAACTCAGAAATCTGCCTACCTCTGCCTCCCGAGTGCTTATTGTCATAGTGGAGAGTGTTGAGTAAAACCATACCCTACTTTCTCAGGGCGGTCCTGAGGTTAAATACCTTTTGCAGGGAGGAATGTCCGGGAAGGGGACTTTATTGACTAAGCCTCCAGACCTTTAGGCACCTCATTAAAATGGAGTTCTTGAGGGTACGTGACCACAGGTCAAGTCCTCTACCTGTGGAGGGGCTTGGGACGTTGGTTGCCCTTATGTGACTGATGGTCACAGACCTAATAGAGAAAGCTATGGCTTTGTGTCAGGAACCTTGTGTCCAGGAGCGTGAGCCTTAGCTCAACCAGAAACCAGGCTGCCTTTCAGAGTTCTACAAGGAAACACATAACAATATCATTGTGAATAATGTATGTTGAAAATCATAATGTCCACAACTTAATTGCTATCATGACATCTGGCATATACTCTAATACAAGTTTCAGGTCAAATCTCAAAAATTAGACCTTGACACAGATTTAAATGCAGGTCTGATGAGAACATCTTTGGGAATTAACAGATATGTGGAGATGAAAGAAATGAGACCAGGCAGCAAAATCTATTGAATGGAGAACTATGTATAACAAATGATTCAACTAAGCTTACAGGAATCTGATGACCTGAAATGAACCCAAATAATTTTTATAAACTGAACATAGCATGTCATTATACTTCCAGAGAGCTCTATCATTGAATGTCACTTCCTCACAGGAAGAGATGATGGCCTTGTGTGGAGCATAGTTCTTCACCTAGAAGTAATTTTAGATTGTTAGTAAGAGAAAACTGTTTGGTTTCTAGTTTCTGAGGAATTTAGCAACACTCTAGCAGCATGCCACTGCATCCACTCCCATGCTTACAATATGTAAAGCACGAATCCCCAAAACAACAACGGACATTTGGAAAGTTTTATTCTGTAGGCAGTTCCTCTTCTGAACTACTTTGTGATATACTGAAAAAGATGCTACAAGAATGTCAAGCAGTTACTGATTTCTCAGACTATCAGTGCATTTTCATGAATATATATTACTTTTTCATATAAACCCATGTTTCACCTTTGGGGAAAAATAATACCACATAGTTCTGAGGCGCTGATTGCTTTCTACCAAAATGAACACCAACAACAACCCCCCCCACCCCCCAACCCCCAAAAGACCCTCAATCCTCAAAACAATGTGATCTTCACAGTCAAAATATCTCAAAAACCGAAACAGGAAATTTTGTTTCTATTTCATACATCAGATATTTTGTGAATATATCTATCATTAAATCTTAATAATTTGTAATCAGTACTAATTTTTCTAAGATAAGGATCATACTTTCATCTGTTTATTTATACTTACTTGGTTCTAAGGATTTACTATGTGTGAGACATTACACTAAGTGATCTACAAATAGTAATTAGATTCATGTTGGCATCACAGAACATCATGAAGTCCATGATTAAATCTTTATATGTAGCCTGGATTTACTCTGTATGAAGAAAGATATCTTAAAGCATTTCTATAAAGTTCAGATTAATCAGGAGAATCTACTAACATAATCTACATTCCCATGTGAAGCTTTAAAAAATTTTTTTGGTTAAAATTACAATCCATTTATACAGACCATAGTCTGGTAAAATTTGTATATTTCATTATGCTTAATTAATGTTCAAAATATATCATAGTTCTTTCCAAATTTCATTCTTTTAAATATTGTTTTAGTCAGGTTTTCATTCTAGAGCCTAGGCTGGCCTGGAACTCACTGTATAGTCTAGGTTGGCTTCAAACTCAAAGAAATTCTTATGCCTAAGTCTTTCAAGTTGTGGGATGTCAGGAATTAGCAGCACACCCAGGTTCTCTCCCAATTTCATCTTAATTTTTTCTGAAACATGATCTCATCCATGGCTGCTCTGAACCTCACAGAGAGCTGCTTGCCTCTGCCTCTTAAGTGCTGGGACTAAAGGCCTAAACCACCATGCCTGGCTTTCTCAGTTTCATCTTAAATAACATAGACTACCCCAAGTAGTTCCTCAAATACTGCTAGCTTCATTCATATCAATGAGCATGTCTGATTTATTTCTCTCATGCAATGTTTTTGGAAAGTAACTTTCTTAAAATCATACTCTTTCAATGCAGTCTTCTATGACACAATCAGACCACTCTCACACCACAGTCGAGTACATGTCGTTTTCCTTCTGGACCACAGGTCTGCCTGGGAGCTGGGGATCACTGACAGTACCTAACTAGCCTCACGAGAGAGGACAGCATATTGTTAGCATGTAAAAATGATTCAAATTTAAGATAAAAACTCCCAAGTGTGTTTTAAATTGTGTGCAGGAGGCTTTTGCACCATTGGAAAGTCAGAGATCCAAAGGTCAAACCATTTTCGATCCAAGATGATCTGTAGTTTAAAGGAGAAAAGTGAGGGAAGTGAGCTGCCCCATAGCATCAAGTTTGAAAATTTTGCTGAGCTCAATCTACTAGAGAGCTGTACTGCACCAGAAATAAGACCAGAGCCACTGTGTCACCCTGGACCTAAACAGTGTGGCAAGTATTCACTCCACCTTCATTAAGGATTTTTGTTTGATTATTTTTTGAGGTAAGGTTTCACTCCGTAGTCAGGGCAGGCCTTTAACTTGCAATTCTCCCTATTGCTTCATTTTCCTGAGTGCTGGGATTACAGGTAAGCACCACTACATCTGGGACACTTTCTCCAAATATTATGCTCATGTGTGTCACTGTCTGCAATGAAGCCTTTTTTCTTATTACAAACTGCTACTCTTTTTCTCCCTTGATTTTCCTCTTCACTTCTCATCATCTCCTACACTATGGATTGAGCTTGATTGATTGCTTGTTCCTGATTGATTGTTGCTCCTCCTCTAATATAAGGTGAGCTCCATGAATGTAGGGCATTGTGTTTAGCTCATGGATGTATCTACACCTCCTAGGAAAGTGCCAGCTAGTGTGCATTGATAAATGCAGGTTTCCACTGTGTGAACTGTGAGGCTAATATTCCTTCCACTTGATCCATACTTGCTGTGTTATGAATTGCTATTGTATCAGTTTATGCTTTTGCTCACTTTTCATTTGTAAATCTATTTTGAATTTATGCATGTTTAAAAGAAACATATCTTAGAAGCTTTTCATATCCAATGTTCAGTTTTCAATACTTAAATGTGATAAACACCATGACCCAGACCATCTTAGAGGAAGAAAGCGTTTATTTCATGTTACAACTTCTAGGTAATAGTCCATTGTGGAGTGAAGTCAGAGAAGAAACTCAAGGCAAAAAGTTGGAATTATGCTGCTCACTGACTTGCTACTCATAGCTTGCTCAGCCTGATTTCTTATATAAACCCAGGACTACTTGCTCAGGGTGAGAACTGCCCATTCTGAGCTTGGCCCTCCTACATAAATCATTGATCAAGAAAGCACCCCATGGACTTGCCCACAGGCCAATCTGACTGAAGTATTTTGTCAGTTGAAGTTCCTTTTTCCCAGATAACTAGATTATTTCAAGTCGACATCAACAGCAATAGCAACTAACTGGCATACTATATATTTAAATAACACACTAAAATAGTAAAGGCAACAGTGGAGGTTATTTCTTCCACTTACAGGACATTGTATATGGTTCTGATTTAGAAAACAGTTGGAAGAAAAGGTTGCTGGTTATCTGCCAAGGCTTAGAGACCCTCACAAAAGCAAGGGTGGAAGAATATAAGAGCCAGAGCCTGGGTGGAGTACCTTGAAAGCTGTCTTCTGAATAGGGCACACTACACTCATGGATTCACAGCAGCTGTGACTATCTGCGCAAGTTGAAGCCTGCCAACTTTTCAGCATCATTTGAGGGCTCATGAGGCCCCACCCCTCCCATAGGAGTTATTGGCAACTAATGGTTACCGGAAGAGGGGAATCATTTACTTCAATAATGTAGTCACTGATAACCTTACTTAGGCTTCAATGAATAAACACATTCCTGTGCTTATATAAATGGCCATAATTAAACTCAGTGGTTAACACATACAAAAAAAAAAAAAAAAAAAAAAAAAAAAAAAAAAAAAAAAAAAAAAAAAAAAAAAAAAAAAAAAAAAAAAAAAAAAAAAAAAAAAAAAAAAAAAAAAAAAAAAAAAAAAAAAAAAAAAAAAAAGAAGAAGACAAGACAAGACAAGACAAATATAAAACAATAATACCAATAACCAAAAGAAAAAAAATAACAAAGGATCTTGAAGTGAGAATATGGTTTTTGGGTAGAAGAGGTTTAGGAAAAGTGGGGTTACAGAGAGTATAACAAGGGGCAAAAATGACTAAAATGCTATAAACACATCTATAAATTTGTCAACAAATTAAAAATACAGACTAGAGAGATCACTCAGCAGTTAGGAACACTGACTACTGTTTCAAAATACCTGAGCTTAAAGTTGAGCACCCACGTGGCAGTTCACAACCATCTGTAAGTTAAATTCCAGTGCATCTGATGGCCCCAGACTTGCTTTGCTGGGCACTTTATACAGGCGGTGTTCAGACAAAATATTCATGCACATAAAGTTGAAAGAAAATTTTAAAGTAAGTAATTGACTAGTGAGATTGTAAGGAGGGGCTCCTATTGGTTAAAGCCCTCCTATTTCATTTCTATATTTGATATTTCAAGCGCCTTTTCTCTCCCTATACCCCACCATAGGCATCAAGAATCACACAGTAGAAATAGCATGTGGGCATTGAGTAGCATTTTCACAGAAGCATAAAGCACTATTACCAAAGCAGCTTTCTCTTACCCTGCTTATTAGTATGACTCAAGAACTGCCATGGACATAAGAATCCATCTTTTAAATAAAGTCTTATTTCTATGAAATTGTGGCTATTGTAAAGTACATTCAGAGGTTTCTACAGTAGTATAGATTTCCCCCTTAAGTTGTTGGGTATAGCTATTAGCCAGTTCTTAAATGCACAGAAACAAAATCTATTTGTTCTGGGGGAGATTTCCCTACCAATTGTTCTATTCAAAATTGTTTCAATGGTGCGATTTCTGTGTTTCAAATGTTTGCTAAGTTCTTTTTTATTTTGTTTTTATAGTTATTTATTTGATTATTTGAAAGAGCCCAGGACAATGCTTTCAAATATAGAAAGGATGCTACCATTTTAATAGCACTTTATAAAAGACTTTTCAACCTTAGTTTTAGAGGCAGGAGTTTGGTGGTTTATAATGCTTACCCATTATCTAATAACTATTCTTGCATGGACCATAGATAACATATTTAACAATTCTCAATTCTTTCATATAGTCACACAAGAACGATTCTGGACCTTATATGTCATGAATGTGAAGAAGAAATCTGTCTGCCACTAAGAGGGCAGATGAAAATAAAATATGCTCTAATTCCTATTAGAAAGGGGAATTACTGATAGAGAGAGTCCCCTTTTCTCTCTCTCCCCTTTTGGAAGGATAAATATGTATTTTTGCCAGATTTTGTGACTAAAGAGAAAGGCATCAGCTATAACAAACATAGATTCTTTCATAGTCATAACCATGATGTAGCTTCTTTCTGAAGCTAGGATTCACCCATTAGTATGAGTGCCTATTATCACTGTATTCCTGTACTTTGGATCTGGAATATGTCTCAAAGATTCATATGTTGCCTGGATTATTAGCAGATTTTAGGTAATTACAATCATGCCCATGTCGGTTATGGGAGTATGATGTCTTCCCCTTTCTATGTTTGTTTCCCATTGTCCATGATATCAATGGCTTTATCTATAATGAATCAAAGGAATACTTGCTGTGATGTGTTACTTTGGTGCAGGCACAAAGACAACGGGGCCAGATGATTATGGACCCCAGGAACTGTAAACCTTTCTTCCTTATAAGTTAATTTTCTTCTGTACTTGTTAAAGTAAGATAGACTTGACTAGCACATACATAAAATTCAAAGAAAATAATTGACATTATCACTCCATAACCTTTTAGGGTTGTGAAGTTGGTTGATCTGTATTCAGTGGTAGTTTTCTGTCTTCAGTTCCTTCAAGGGCGCCTATGGGACAGGTAGCAAGTATAGAATTTACCTACATTGCTGCACTTCCTCTTTCTCATTGTGTCTCACAGAAGATATGGTCTTTGATTAACTGTTTCATTTAACTCCTAAATAACCATAGTCATTATTATAAGCATAAAATGACTTACAGAGAAAAGTATGGGCTGGGCATAGTCATGTATACCTTCAACTACAGGATGTGGAAGGCAGAGAAAGGCAGATCTCTGTGGTTTTGAGGTCAGCCTGGTCTACCTGGTAAGTTTTAGGTCAGCCAGAAATACATAGGAAGGGATTCTCTCAAGATAAAAAAGAAAATAAATAAATAAAAGTAGATAGGAATCAAGAAAGGGAGGAAAGAGAGAGACAGAGAGAGAAAGCAAGAAAGCAAGAAAGCAAGGAAGGAAGGAAGGAAGGAAGGAAGGAAGGAAGGAAGGAAGGAAGAAAGGAAGAAAGGAAGAAAGGAAGGAAGGAAGGAAGAAAGGAAGAAAGGAAGGAAGGAAGGAAGGAAGAAAGAAAGAAAGAAAGAAAGAAAGAAAGAAAGAAAGAAAGAAAGAAAGAAAGAAAGAGGAAAGGCAGAGGATGGGAGGGAGAGCAGGAGGGTGGGAGGGAGAAATTAAAACTATCTACTGAGGTCTTAAACGCAATGATATATAATAACATGATTTTTCATTATTGGTTATTGGTGTCTTAACATGTGCATAATATCACACATTTTCATTAAATATTATTTTTTATTTACCATTTCAACTGGGAGCCTGCTAAAATGTCCTGGTATATCATAGTGGCATTTTAGGATCCTTTCTGCTGCTCAAATATTTTTTCTCTTTACATTCTCTCCATTCTCCCTGCCCTGTTTCATTCTAACAATTTCTTTGTTCATTTTACCTTATATTCAAAATTCTTAACACTTACTAGTGTTTTATTTAGTCTCTAAAGCAGCTCACTTGGGCATATCTTCTCATTACATGCCTGTGCTTCAAGTCACAATTCCTAGGAGTCAGGAATCCTGAATAACTTAGCTTTTTCACATGAACAATGGGGTCTGTCATGAGGGTGAGCATTGGCCAGGCCTTGAGTCTCATCTGAATTTCTAATAAAAATATATTTCTACATGATTACTTTTATATATATATTTCAGCCACATAGCATATAAACACACACACACACACACACACACACACACACACACACACACACACACACACAAGTCTTCCTTTGTGGCTCAATTTCATTAAATCGGGAAAGGAGACAATCTGCCAGGATGACAGAAGTCACAATTATATGTGCTCTAATAACTGAAGCAACTGCTATTGTGACTTAGATATTGAAGTATATTTCTGAAAAGCTCATGTGGAAGGCTTGATTTTCAGGTGGTGGCACTATAGACAGGTGGTTGGACTGTGAGAATGATTGTGTATTTCCATGCATTAAAAGGCCTATTATGAGTTAGGACCAAGGGGGGGGGGATTAGGTGTCTCAAGACACCACTAATTTTTAGGAGGAGAAATCTATCTAGGAATGGCATGAGGTTCTGAAGCCTTAAAGCCCACCCATAGTGACACACCTCCTCCAACAATGCCACAGCTCTTAATCTTTTTCAATGTATCTCAAAGCTCTACAGCTTAGACCAACATTTTCAAATATGTGAGTCTATGGCAGCCATTCTTATTAAAACCACTGTACTGGCTAGGTTTTTTTTTGTTTTGTTTTGTTTTGTTTTTTTTTTTTTTTTTTTTTTTTTTTTTTTTTTTTTTTTTTTTTTTTTTTTTTTGTCAACTTGACACAGCTGGGTTATCACAGAGAAAGGAGCTTCAGTTGAGGAAATGCCTCCATGAGATCTAGCTGTGAGGCATTTTCTCAATTAGAGATCAAGGGCCCCTTGTGGGTGGGACCATCTCTGGGCTAGCAGTCTTGGGTTCTATAAGAGAGCAGGCTAAGCAAGCCAGGGGAAGCAAGCCAGTAAGGAACATCCCTCCATGGCTTCTGCATCAGCTCCTGCTTGAGTTCCAGTCCTGACTTCCTTGGTGATGAACAGCTGTATGGAAGTGTAAGCTGAATAAACCCTTTCCTCCCCAGCTTGCTTCTTGGTCATGATGTTTGTGCAGGAATAGAAACCCTGACTAAGACAACCACCATAGTCAGACTAACAGTACCAGACAACTTCCTTCCTGTGGAACATTCTATAAATACAATTAGAAAATTGTTGGTTACCTGTATAGCATTATTACACCAGTCAGCATATTGTACCAGGCTGTTTATTACTGTATCCCACAGCTTGGGATGACTGTTGTGCTAATTAGCTTGACTGTTAATACAACCTAGTGTTAACTCACATCAGCTTGTGAGTATGTCTATGGGGGATTATGTTGATTGTGAATTGATGTAGAATGTCTCAGACCACATAAAGAGGCACCATTCCCGGGAAAGATGCTCCTGAGTTGTATAAACTAGCTAATTAGTCAGCAAGCAGCATTTCTGCCATGATAACTGATGCAAACTCCTAATTTGAGGTCTTTTCATGACTTTTCTTAATGTTGAACCTAGAGCATAAGCCAAATAAAACCTTACTCTTTGAGTTGCTTTTGGTCAGAGCATGATATTGCAACAATAGAAAAGAGAACTAGAAAAATCTTTACTTTTCTCTCCTAGTAGCCTACAAACTCCTTATGGATCTAGGCAAGCTAGCCAGCAAGAATGATATTGCAGGAAAATTGTAGCTTGATTTCTTCATGTCCTGTGATCATAGAGTGTGGGGTGGTCAGAAATAGGTTCTTATAAACAAATCTTTTGAATTCCTGAATGTAATGGAGATAGATAACCATGGCCAAAAGCCTCTGAAACTATAGGGTAAAATAAGTCATTCTATAAATTTGTTATTTCATGTCTCTTATCACAGCAGCAGAAAGTCTAGCACAACTCCCAACATGTAGCACATATGTTTCTGTGTTTGATACCTTTTTTCCTGATGGAAGGCTGCTTTGCCCATGCCTGCCATAAGTTTAAAATAAATTTTGAAATAAAATCCCCTATGATTAGCTATCAATGACTCATGAAAACTGACATCAGTAAAGAGGTTCTTTTGATCATTTTAAAAAGAATAAGTGAGGTATGTCCCACATTGCCCCCAGAGATGCTGAGAAAGGTTGTTCTCCAATTACTCACAGTAGTAACTAGGTGGGTAACAATTCCTTTTCTTTACTATTCTACTGGAGTTTCTTGGGATGACCTTTAAAATACACAGTATTTGCATTCAGACTTTTGTGTCTAAGCCTGATTCTGGGGAAAATAAGATACTGGTATCTTCTCACACTTTTCAAGGCCCCTGTGATAAGATATGGCCTGACAAGGCACTTATTGGAAACATCATTTACCAAATTTTGTGATGAAAAATAGTAGTTAGTTTCATATAAGATTATTTCTCTGCTTCTGATCACACTCTCCAAACTTGGTTTTCTAATTCTAGTTAAAAGTGGGCTCTTGGAGCTGCTTCTGAGAGATAGGACTAATGTGAACCTTAGCTAATAACCTGGGTATAGAAAGCCAACTTCTGCCACAGCAGTTCAGGCCAATGAATGGGTTTGGCAGAGCTTCTATGCTTTGGTCTCTGGTAATTCTCCCAGCAAGTTCAGTGTAAGTGGTTCCTAGTGCTTAGCAGCTTTAGCTAGAAGCTTCAATGGATCAAACTAACCTCAGTGAGAATCCTTCACATTTGCTGATATATATATATTTTTTCTGTTTCCAGAAGTTTGTAGGAACAGTCAATCACTAGGTTCTGTGTGTGTTAGCATAGGTTCTGTAACACATGAAGTCTAAGAAAGCTATTTTCATACAGGAAATGTACTAGATAAATTGATCAAACCAAAGCTTATAAGGGAGAAAGAAACACCTGACTGTCAAATTGGGTATAGGGGGAACATCATCTTCCAACATACTCAGAGCAAATAATTCAGCCAAAAGAGGTTAGGTTCTTTCAGAAACACCTTGAATTAAGGGATAAAGGTGAGCCTTTTCTTTACTCATTTCTCATCAATCAGATCATAAATAGAAGTTTTTGGAAGGAGCCTGTCCTTATTCAAAGAAGCTTCCTTTAGCTTAGGTCAGCAGTTGGCAAATGGTGGTCTATAGACCATATGCTGCCATCTATCTCTTTGTGCAAACAAAACTTTATTGAAACACAAGCACATAGAATTCATTTTATATTGTCTCTAATTGCTATCTGGACATATTGGTAGACTTCAGTACCTGTAGCAGCAATGACATTACCTTCAAAACATAAAGTCCTGACTACCTGGCAGCCTGTCCCCCCCAGCCCCACCCACAAAAAATGGATTATGGTGATTATGGTGATTAGGGCAATTTCCTGAGATGAATGACAACAATGGCTTGAACTTTCAGTGCACAGCATCATTGGCAAATGTAGAAGCTCCTGTCTTGGTCCTGAGGATTAGTTCATATAATACAGAAAGTCAACACCACACAAGGAAGGCCAGGGAAAAGATTCTCCCTACATTCTAGACTATTGTAAGGTATAATGCTTCATATATCCTTTCTGAAGATGTCTCAAAAGAGCAGGCACTTGCCTCCATTCATTACAATGTAGTGGGGGGTGTTTGTTTGTTTGTTTGTTTGTGTTTTTTATTTTATTTTTTATTGGATATTTTCTTTATTTACATTTCAAATGTTATCCTCTTTCTAGGTCTTTCCTCTGGAAATCCCCTATCCCATCCCCCATACCTACCCCTGCCTCTATGAAGGTGCTCCCCCACCCACTAGCCATCCACTTCCACCTTCATGCCCTGGCATTCCCTTACACTGAGGCACTGAACACCCTCAGGCCCAAGGGCTGCTCCTTCCACTGATGTCCAACAAGGTCATCCTCTGCCACAAATGCAACGGGAGCCAGGGATCCCTCCATGTGTTCTCTTTGGTTGGTGGTCCAGTCCCAGGGAGCTCTGGGAAGTCTGGCTGGTTGATACTGTTGTTCCCCACATGGGGCTGCAAATCCCCTCAGCTCCTTCAGTCCCTTCTCCAACTGTTCCTTCAGGGACCCCATGCTCAGTACAATGGAAGCTAATCCTGAGTTAATTTTCTCCTGCTTTCTCTAAGTCAGTGTGCTTTCACTCTTGGCCTTGTTTTTCCTAGACTTGCTATTGGCAACAAAGAGCTTTGATACCTCTGGCAACAGATAGGCTAGGCTAAGATTTATAAAGTCAAATGTTTCAAATTGGATGTGACACTTGAATAGTGTTAGAGTAGTGAAGTATCCAGAGGACTAAGGACATCCACAGCCTCTTACTTCTTACCACAAACAGGGCCATTTTCAGAGATCCCTTCTGGCTACCTGGTGAGCCTTTCCCTGATTTCACCCTGAAGTATTTGCATGTCATTCTCATTCTCTGTTGTTCTCATTTGCTCACAACTTACACAGAATGATGGCCTAGCTTCCTGAGGCTCCTGTTCGAGAGCAGAAAGAATGTTTATTATATATGATACTTGCTTTAACTACCCCAGGAACATTCTTGTTGATTTTCCAAGGCATTGTAGATCTTCTCCTGAGTTATGAAACCACCCAGGGGAAAAGAGTAGCTTTAGCCAAGATACAATTTTAAGAAGACACACAATATAAAATAGAGAAAAATACCCTTGGGCTGTTCTGCACTTCTGAAGCAAAGCCCTCAAACAGTGAAATAAGCAGGCCACATATAAGGAAGCAGGAAACTTGGTTCTGCTGAGTGGACTCTTTTCCTTGGGTTAATTCCAAAAGGGAAAGGTGCTGAGTGAGTCACTGAATAAGTAGGTCAGAGTTTATCTTTCAGGCAATGCAATATTATATGGATGTACCCCATGGACTTTGGAGAATGCCTAGCAGGCCCACTTTCTCAACATCTATGCTAGGCTTGTCCATGTAAGCTTGGTTTTAGTTCACTTTGTGTATATTTACAGATTTTCTTTTTATTTTCAGAAAATATCTGATAAGAAAGAAATTAAAAGAGCAAGGATTTATCTTGGCTCATGGTCTGAAAGATATTTCTGTCCATCATGGTCAGGAAGAAATATCAGTTGGAATAATTTGTGGCTTTGGTGTCAGGATCATCATAAGCAACAGGCAGGAAACAGAGATGGCCATGTGGTCAAAGGCAGAGCCAGAGTATAATGACTAAAATTCCCTCCCATTGAACCCACTTTATATATCTAGTCCTAAAGTTTTTAAAGTCTCTCCAAAGAGTAACACAAATTAGAAACCAACTGTTGAAACACAGGAGTTTAGAGAGGGCATTTCACATTAAAACTCTAACAATGCATTGTTGCATTTTTAAAGGAAGTTCAGCTCTGCTTTTGGGATACAGGGCTTGTGGTTGGGTTTCTGGTTGACAATGGTCCTCTAAATCTGAAACTAAGCCAATATGTGCAATAGGCATGATAGAAATTTAGATTTTATAAGTTTAGAGCTATATAATGGGATGTTTTTGTCAGTGGCCACAAAGTGAGCCTGGAGATTTGTACATGAGGTCATGGTAGGATGTGCTAGAATAAGAATTCAAAGAAAAGTATCCCTGGTCAGAATCAGATACCACAGGTTGCTATCCATGGCTTGCTAATATGCAACTTGATTACTCCAAAACCACATTTTAATGTGCCAAAGGATACTGATTCTTCTAAGAACAATATATCCATTCTGTATTTCAGCATGAGACACTTGTTTCTTGGTATGTATGACAGACTGGTTTCAGGACACCCTAATGATAGAAAGTCTGTGAGTATGTAAACATTATTAGGAGTGCAGTATTTGTACAGATATTACAAACACCATATATAAGCCTACATCATCTCTAA
This sequence comes from Mus minutoides, assembly GCA_902729485.2. Classification (NCBI taxonomy): domain Eukaryota; kingdom Metazoa; phylum Chordata; class Mammalia; order Rodentia; family Muridae; genus Mus; species Mus minutoides. Next base: position 778,868 of record LR753359.1, on the reverse strand, counting down.
CTTTTACCTAATACAATATAGAGGCTATGTCAATGTGGGTTATATATACTGTTGAGGAAATAATAATGCAAAGAAAGTCCTCACATTTTTCAGCCCAGATGTGTCTTAATCCATTCATTCAGTTTTAATTACCATTTTAAATTTTTGATTGGTTGAACCTGCTGACATGGAACCTGTAGATACAGATTGATGCATGGCACTATTACATGGTACTTACTTGAAGCAGAAGCAAACTGTTTTTTGTTTTTTTGTTTTTTTGTTTTTCTTCTTCTTCTTCTTCTTCTTCTTCTTTTTTACTGTACCATCTTATCATCTAACAGGGGGAACTATAGCAGGTAAGAATTAAATAAAAATTATATGGATAGGTTAGAACTATGGGTACCCTTCTTTCCTGTAAGATCTGGAACCCTGAGGTTATCTATGCCATTTATGGCGCTTTGTATAATATTCTTTCAGACAAAAGTACTATGCTACCCGAGAGTGGGCAAAGACTATGATTGAATTAAAGCACCATGGTAGCAGATGGGGTGAGTTGAACCATACTTCCCATTGTTTGTTGTTGTTGTTACTAATGAGTTGAAAGTTGCAGAGGGTAATTTCTAGTTCTAATCATAATCAACATGTCTAAGTGTTCAGAGTTCTAATAATTCTTTTAAAAATGAGTGATGTGTGTGTTAAACAAAACAAAGCAAAAATAAAGATTTCTTTTTTTTTTTTTTTTGCTTTGTATCTACCTCATAAAATGATTTAATTAGCCCATGCTTTGTTTGGACAAGGTGTTTATAATTACAGCCTTCAATCAGTGTATATTCTTTTAATATTGTTTTCCTTAAGCAAACAATAATCTATGTTATACAACATATACAACAATAAAATGATCTAGATGATGTGTTTATAAAAAGAGAGGAGGGGATATGTTTAGTGAAGCTGTAGTCAGTCAGGTATGGGAGAAGGAGGTACCTCGGCAGACCCATGATGAGGTATCCCTTCCCCTGAGGGACCAGTCACAGAATAATGTAGTATAGAATAGAGTTTATTCAGGGCATAGGGAGGGAAATCAAGAAGATAGTAGAGGCAGAGAAAAGGAGAGAGAGAGAGAGAGAGAGAGAGAGAGAGAGAGAGAGAGAGACCAGTGATGATCACATGGAGAAAGAGGGAGGAGGGAAATGGGGAAAGTGTGGGAGCAAGAAGGTAAGAGAGAACAAGAGAAAGAACAGGGGACAAGCAGGAGTCAGATATACCTGGCTGTTGTCCCATAACTGTGGGGCAGAACTTAGAATGCTAACATTCTCACACTTTGGTTTAACTAAAAAGGAAAAAAATAGGAAGAGGTGATGGTGGAGCAGAAATACTGTCATTGTGATCTTTAACTACTTCCTGTTGACTTTTAGGTGACATGTCTTTTGGGAACCTAGGATAGTGGGTATGTTGGTTCAGTCTTAGGAGAGTTGGCTGTTTCCTTGTTGTCCAGAATCTATAGAAATGTCTGTGGATAGATCAGAAGGAACAAGTACAGTAGAATCATCTGTGTATGTGAGAGTATATTGGAGCATCTTGAGGTTGCTTCTCTGGAGCTGTCCTGGATATAGTAAGTGCCTAGACTTGACAAAATGCTGAAACACACATACATATATTATAGATGGAGAATAAGATTAAGTATGTTTGGGAGAAAAAAATCTTAGATGTACATTTGAAACCCAGAGGAATCCCATCCTCTCAAATAGGTAGTTAGTGGGAACTTTAGGCTATTGATTAGAAGATGTATTTATCTGGATGGAGTCTATTTGGTCCATGAGAGGTAGATCTGAGTAGGTTTCCTCTAGCTTAAATGTTTACAAAAGAGATAACAACAAGAACAGTCTTTAAGATGAACCTTTTGGGGTCTTCAACCCTATAGGTGGAAGAACAACATGAACTAACTAGTACCCCCCAGAGCTCATGTCTCTAGCTGCATATATAGAAGAGGATGGTCTAGTTGGCCATCATTGGGAAGAGAGGCCCCTTGGCCATGCAAACTTTATATGCCCCAGTACAAGGGAACACCAGGGCCAATAGGGGGGAGTGGGTAGGGTGGGTAAGGGAGCAGGGTGGGGGATGGGGGAGGGTTTAGGGGATTTTTGGGAGAACATGTGAAATGTAAGTGAAGAAAATATCTAATAAATAATGGAAAAAAAAGATGAGCCCTTTGTGGAGCAGAAGGAACAAGAATTTGTGATTAGATAGTTGGGTCATATAGTGGAATGTTTTATTAAAGTTAGGAAAATTTATAAGAAATCAAATAATGTTATCACAGTGGCATAACAAGAAGAGGAAATATGAAGCATTCAATAGATGGAAACTGAGTTTAAGGAAATAACATATTGCATCTGTGAAAGCTTACATCTGACCTAGTCGCTAGAAACCAAGTTTAGAGGTCTGTTTTCCAGCTGTTAAGGTAGTCAGAAATCTGGGAAAGAATAGATTAGAATCTAGGGTCATGTATTAATTTTTTAAAAAATGACAGAGTTCATCTATACTCTAAACAATTCCAAGGTCCCTGTGGTCTCCATGGCAACTTTGGAGGAGTCTGTCTGTCTTTCTTTCTTTCTTTCTTTCTTTCTTTCTTTCTTTCTTTCTTTCTTTCTTTCTTTCTTTCTTTCTTTCTTTCTTTTTTTTGTTTTTCGAGACTGTCTTTCAAGCCCAGAAGACAAAGAGCCTTTTTCCTCTGTGGAATGGATACATGTGACATGAGAAATGACATACCGTGATTTAGACAATATAAGTCATTTAACTCTCAGGGTATCCAGATTTGCCCACTGTGTTTCTCAGTGGTTATTATGCCACAATCCAGGCAGTATCTTATAGTTGTGTCCAAATATTCTGAGACCGTGTGGGGTAAACTTTGGGAGATTCTGTCATAAATTTAAGTATACTAATAATTGATAGACTTCTAACATGATTGAGGGCTAAATCAATTGGTCGTATCTGAGTTATATAACTTGTGCTTGTTAAATTACATATTTGAGAATGAATATAGTAAATATAGGACACTATAATTTAGTAGCAATAGTAAAAATCATTTACCTAGACAGGATAGGAACAAAGAACTTAAGTAACTTTGACAGGTTGCAGAAGTAAAGAAAAACAAATTATGCATTAGCAAAGAAACACTTGAATTAGAGTTGGTATGGAGGACCAGAATGTAAAGGAATAAGAAAGCTGGCAGCAGTGGTGGCATAAGATCATGATGATAGAAAGTGAGTTTGTCCAGGAGGGTTCAGGCCTGTGACATGAACTGAGCTGGCAGGCAGTTGAGGCATCAGGCATGCATGCATGCATGTGCACTTGAGGCATGAGGCATGTGCTCAAGCATGGGTGGACATGGAGCTAGTGTGCTACCTGAAGAGCACAGATTTCGAGAAGACACAATAATGGCATGTGCCCACAAGGGAGCATGGGGCCACAGAACTACAGCCATTCAGTTTTCTTGTGGTGGGCAGAGGGGCTTCCTGAGTCACGGACAAAGAGAGGGACTCACTCACACACAGGTGTGTGTGAACCTGAACAAGTAAGGCAGATAGATGGTAGAGCCTGGGGAAAGCAGCTTCTCAGTGAACAGAATGCAAAAGGGACAGGGCAAAACCTGTTTTTCTCATGGCTGCAGGGTGTGGAGCACAGGAGCATAGTCCCGGACACACAGAGAGAAAATTCGCACACAGTGAGTGGGAGAGAGGATGGTTGCACGCATGTGCAAAAACAACATCTCAGAAGAGAGAGTCACTGGAAGGATGCAAGAGGCAGGGCTAGACCTACATTTCATGCAGTGAACCAGGAACAGAGCTGACATGGGATGGCATGGCAGTTGCTGCAGTTGCATCTGGAGCGAGGGAGTAAGTGAATGAGAGAGGGGAAGGGAGAGTGCCAGCTTAGGAGCCATGTAGAGATACTGCTTTCTGCTTACTGTAAATTAGGCCAAGACATCCCAGTAAGAGGGACAAGGCAGCAAAGACAGACAAATGGGTGAGAGAAGGGTTATTAACTGCCTCCTGAAGGCATCATCAATAACCAGAGAGATTTCTAGCACAGGACAGATCACCAGGTCATCATGTGATGGACTGGGGGCTGTACCCTGGGCTGATGCCCTGAGCTACCCAGGCCCAGGGATTTCTCAGCAATTGAAAAGAGTCTGTCTCAAAGGAAAGAGGAAAACCTCACCCAAGGGGAAAAAGTCATAAAAAGAGGGTCAATGAAAAGTATAAATGTCTCCATCCTCAAGGGCAGCACAGTGGTAACTCTGAGCTCAAGAACTCTCCTCTAGGACCGTGGGGACATTTACTCTGACAAGTGGAGGAAGGGTGTTTACCAGTTCTCCAAAGTTTGGGCTAGTGAGCGATGGATCTCCATGTGGTAGCAGGGGGATGCAAACCATCTTTCTGATACTCTTGCTTCATTTTCTGGTTCCTGCCCCCTCATCGTTGCAAGCACTGAGATTACATACAGTTATGTCAACATGTCAAAATGTGTGATCTTAGCATGTTTCTGTACCCTGAAGGATTAACTTCTACTGACCTTGGCTTTAATTTTAAATGCATTGTGTTTCCTTCTATTTCTTTGAAAAAAAAAAGCATCAGTCTTTATGAGATGTAGTCTGTCCCCGTCTTCTGAACAATAGTACCCAATATTGTATGTAAGAGAATATTTGAGAAATTGCTAAAAGAGTTTTATAGCTTTTATATACCCTTCAAAAATTCCTCAAATTTTCTATCCTTGTGTTCCTTTCTTGATGAAAATCATGTCACATATTTAATTGAACATATTATTTTCATAATTTTTATACTCTTGAAATGTTTTAATAGCTCACCACTTTTCAAACTGTTGGTAAATGCCATATGTGTTCTTACCTAATCAGTAAGATTATTCACTTCAAAATGAATCCACAGAATTAAGGAAGTTAACCATAGGTCTTCCAAATATCTATGTTTAATATTGATCTGTGTCTTTGGAGACTAGCTATAGACTTCTCACTCTAGAATTTTTTTCATTGTGAGGCTTAACTGAATCATAAGTGGTCCTTATGTTTTCTCATACATGAATTTATCATATTTTTTGTTTGGATAAATCACATTCTCAAGTTATCTTTACATTTTCTTCAGAGGGATGTATTGTTTTCAGACTTCCTCAATCATTACCTGTCTTAAAAGTTAAAGGCTTCCAAATATGATATATAAATAATTTTCCTGAATATAAAGTACTATATTGATTAAAAGTTTCCTCAAAACTTTGGGTTATTCCTTTCTAGTAATTAGCTTTTTATAGTATGTATAATTCAATTTTTTACTTCCATTACTCACTAATCTATCCTACATAAGTTGTAACATCTATGAATTTCTTGTAACATCTATGAATTTCTTGTAACATCTATGAATTTCTTGTCATGATTCTGAAATTTTAATTATGTTTCTCTCAGTTTGGATTTTTTTGTGCATGTCCCACTTTACATTTGAAGAAATCTTTCACATTGTAAATATGATTTTATTAAATTCTGTTAAATATTATTCTACTTTTTATTGTTTCCTTCCCTTTATTTTCTGGCTGCATTTTTATTAAATTCTGACTGAATAATTATTAAACTTATTGAATGAACTAGTCCATGTTTTTTTATTTTCTCTCATATTTTATATCTATTTTCTCACATTAAGTAAACTCTTCTCTTAATTTTCAAGACTATATCTTCATCTTTACTTGGTTCTTTTCATGACAATTTTATATACAATAATTCTCAAATATGTATGAGGATTTTATGTTTTCTGTAACTTTTCCTTTTATCAATATTCAGTATGATAGTCTAAATGTATCAGCATAAATTGTCTGGTATAGGCTTACTGTGCTTATCAATTTCTTTCCAGAATTACTATATGAATGTATTATGGCAGATTTACCATTCATTTTGTGAACATATTTTAAGTACACCGAAGGTACAATGTCAGACATTGATAAATGAGAAACTTAGTCCATTGTCATGCTTCTATAATTTTTAGTTTTCCATTCTTGCTTGTTTCGTGTTTTTGTAATAAATTCTTTGCAGGTCTCCATTTTAGTCATTTTTAAAAGAAAAACCACAGAAACACTGAACTTAATTTTACAAAACCGTACGACCTTTTACCGAGTCAGGTATAGTATGAATGATGTTTTCGTACGTCTGAACTAAAACTAGTGGTCTTATGTGTAAAGTTTTAGACCCGTATTACCTTGTACGAAAATTAGGATCATACCCTTCCGTCTCTGTGTTTTGAGGGACAATAAGTAACAGATTGGTCGGATCGGATGAGTCAATTCCTGCAGGCTAGTGAGTGACTTCACTTAAAAGACATAATATGAACGCTTGCTAATGTTGATTTTTGACTCCCATGTTTATGTCTCCACACATGCATGCAAATTTGCATGCACTGATATAAACACACACACACACACACACACACACACACACACACACACACACACACATTTTAGCAAACTTTATATTCCCCATCACCACAGTAATCTTAGTCAATGAACTCTCTCACAAATTGAAGGTGCTTCTTGAAATTCTATGGTCTGAATGAATTTGTTAAAAATATATAGCAATTTCCCCTTTTCCATGTTTATGGATCTCTATTTCTGAGGTGCCCAACAATACAACTATTGTGTACCTGTGAATCCACTTCCAGTGTACTCCTCTGTACACTGCTTGCCCAAAAGTTTCTAAAACTCTTTGTGTTCAATCAGATACCCAAAAAATTTAATCTGAGCTAAATGACCCCAAGAAGTGTTAACAGATTCTATAATTACTCTCCTTATAGGAAAGTGTATTATAACAGAAAGAGCACACAAGAAGATCTAAGATCATATTGAGACAGATGATGGGCAACAAGTAGGTGTTAAATACCATGAAATCACTACTAATATTTTAACTATTAATGTCATTGATAAGTTCTTTCTTTAATTTTGTGGTCTTTTAGACAACCTCTTACTTTGTAGACCAGGCCACTCTTACAGCAATTCTGAATTGCAGAATGATCCACTATACATAGTTTGTACTTTAAACTTATATTTGTAATCACTCACGATGTTCATTTTCTTGTAATCAAGCAAAGATCAGTTGTGCGATGGTATAATTTGACTACTTAGCATTTGCTGAACTCTTGCTTGCTGCCTTGGCTGACTTGAGCAAAAAGACTGTCATTCAAACAGCCAACTGGACAACTTTTATATTACTACCAGCCATCTGGAACACTCCACTGACACCCTTAGAAAACTATAATACAATTGTAGCTAATTATCCTGGCTCCTGAAGGCACAGTCTTAGCCAGGGATGCTTGAATCAGTTTGTACCAGAATTTTTGCTATCACAAGCCTTGGCAAGCTCTAGATGATACTTACAAGCATTTGTACCTAGGCAAGAGGGGCAGTAGGGTCTCTGGTGGCTCAAGAAAGAAACATTATGCTTGATACTAAGAGGTAAAGCTGTGATCAGTCCAAACTGTAAACCTATCTACAATTTTTGCCTGATTTCAGCCAGCTGATTAGCTCCAGTGTCTTGTATATCACTTACTCAATGGGTATTCTCAGTAATATTAATTTCTGAGCATGATTTTCATCTTTTAACTTCATGAAATGGGAATTAATTGTAATAATATCTGTAGTTACCTGTGGGTCAAAGACTATTGCCAAGTCTGCACCTGTTAATCTCAGTACAAAGGTTGAAAGGCATTAAAGGCAGCTTATATACAGTAATCTTTGCTGGGAATACTTGCTCTGTCTCTCTCTCCTTCTTTCTCTCTCTCTTTCTCTCTGTCTTTCTCTCTCTCTTTCTCTCTCTGTCTTTCTCTGTCTCTGTCTCTCTCTCTCCCTCTCTTCCTATCTCTCTTGATACCTCTCTCTAGGTTGTTCAGTTATCTGTGTGTTCTCCCGTTTACCATTTTTAACATCCCTTTGTACTTCTGGAATACATGAAGAGCATAGAAATTATAGGCCAATATTTGTATCTCTTCTTTCTTCTGCTTTGTTCACACTGAAGCAATCTGTGTTGTCCTTGACATCTAGAAAAAATATTTACTTGTAATTATTATTTTCAAATGATTATATCCTTCAGAATTACTGGAGGTCTTGTTAAAGTACCTATTGTTGGCTTCATCCTAAGTTGCTCATTCAAAGGCCGTTAATGGTGCTTAAAAACCTGAATCTTTAACATGTCAACAATCCCAGTACCATGCTTTAAAAACCTTTAAAATTTATCATCTCAAAATTGTATTAAGGAAGCAGGCTATTCACTAAAGAGTCCCATGACAGATAGTGTTTTGACAAAGTCCTCCCATCTTTATGTCTTCTGATACAAGTACCTTTTTAACATTAACTTTTTATAGAGAGATTTAACAAATTTCTATTTTCTAATATACATCACCAATCACAGCCTAAAGAACCAGTTCTACCCAATTCCAGCCTTGTAAAACAATAACTTTAATTGAGGTTATTTATAGTTACATGTACACTTCTGGATGACTACACCACATGAAAAAAGCACCTCTCTACATACTATCAACCACTAACTATCTTTTGAGATATATGAGTCTCTGAGCCCCTACATAGTTGGTGAGGGGAGTGATGTTTTCTTTAGTGGTATAGCCACATGTAAGTTGTTTATAGTCCTTAACTAACCCCTACTCCCCATGTTTGTGTAAGTCTGATTAACTTCACTGGTTCATCAAACCTGATAAGGGTTGAATTACTATTTTTGCTTTCTTGTTAGTGCACTATCTGATATAAGCTTATATTTACTTACAATTCCCCTTAGAAGTTTGTATAATGTTTGATGCCCTATGTGGAGTTATGCAGAACCAAAGATGCATTAGAGAAAAACACTTGAATTATCTGTGCTGTGAGTGAGTGATAAGATGGGCACTGAAACTAATCTGCCCAAGGGGAAGCATTCTAGTGCTTATGCAAATATGGCCAATGTTCTCCCAATGGTATGCAATGTCACACCTAATTTTTACAGTAGCAGTTGAAGTATCCAAGCCATGGCTGAAATGATATTCAACTAAGGCTGTTCTACCAGAAGGCAGATTGTTCTTGGACAGGATTCCATGGTGACATGGAGTGATGATCCTTGATGAAATTAGCATGTGTGAAATGGGATCATGTGGGGTTTGCTCTGGGCAAGAAAACATGCAACTGAAGTTGACCTTTCTGCCCCCAAACTATTTACTCACATAAAGTAGTATCTGTAATAAGAGAATTAAAATAGATGTTAAACTCTGCACTCACCTCTGGATTGGCAGGAAATGTGAAAAACATGAAAGATGAGGTATTGCCTTGCTATTTCTTGTGGCTAACAGCATCATAAAAAGAGGATAAGTTAGGTTTGTAGTAAATAGCCTTCCCCTGGCATACAAAAACTCGGAACCTATGGGAAGAGGAAGAAGAAGAAAGTGTGATGTAAGAAAACTTCATGTCCAACCCTTAATTCAGTACAAGCAAAAACTCAATGATACAGTATACAAATTAGATCCTCAGCAGTGGCATAGAAGAGGAAACTATTGAACTGTTTTAACTGGGGCAGGTTTTTAAACAACATATGAAGTAGGCCGTCACAGCTTGTCTTTGGGAGACTGATATTCAGTCATAGATGGGTCAGTCAGTGTGAGAGTTGTAAATGTACAAAAGCTGAGAGGCCTAATTCTTCACTTCATCCTTAAGACAAAACCTGCTGCCTCTCTACTAATAGAAAGCAAATCAGTTGTCATGGACTGAATCGCATGAGGTATGAGGATCATTTGTTCATCATCACCCCAGGTCTTCATAAATATCAGGCACTAGAGGACAATAGAGGAAGAGCAGGCATTATTATAGAAACTAGACATGAGAGAGTCAATGTTTGATGCACAATTCACTAGCCCATGTTGCACTGTGCTCACAGGATTTAGGAAAGAGGTTGATTCAATGATAACCTTATGACAGGTATATAGCTTTAACAAATTTTCTCAGCTCCATGAGAGTACACAATCTTTACAAGGAAGAAGAAGCTCAAGTAGAGTGGAATGATTTAAAATAAGCATGTAAAGTGGTTTCCAAAAGAGCTAAAGAACTCAAAAAGAGATGAGAAAAAGCAAAAGCAGATAAATGGGTTCTATCTAGGCCATTCAAAATCAAGTGTGATATGATTTGTGTCTGGCCAAAATTTCTAGGGAACACTTGACAAAAAGCCAAATTGAGTGCAAATGAAGCATTGGAAGGTTTATTGCCTGAGCAGCAGTTCATGCAAAACATAAATGCTAAAATGGTACAAGTGAAAAAGAGTAAAAATTGGAAAACAGGTTACAAGTGTGTCCTGTTTACAATTCTTTCCTTTAATAGAGAGTACTTAGGTTAGATATTGTTCACCAAAGTCTCTGGCTATTGAAGCAACCAATTGTGACTTGCTGAAGGAATAGCAGCTTCAGCTATAATTCTAAGCCTACAACCTGCCCTGATTAAAGTTCCAGCAGTAGTCGTTAATAACGTCTGTACCGTCTGTTCCAGGGTAGAGACAGGGGTTGAACGGGAACACGGTCCTACTCTTCGAATATAACCTTGTACTGTGTACAGTGTCCATCCTTCATCCTTCTACGCACTTCTGCGTTACCGTCGTCGTGTACAACTCTTTCATCTTCTCGACTACCTTTTAATGATGTCTGACACTTCCCTTCACTATGATAATGCTTCCCATCTATACCACTGTGCCTAAAGCAAGATGGGACTGCAAGGAAAATTCTGGTGATATGGGAAGGTAACCACCCCACCTTCTGTTATCTGTTTGAACCTTTTTACCAGCTAAGAATCAAGAGTTCCAGTACAATTAGCAACACTGACTATAAATGTTGCCAACATATAAGTGGCACTGTTTTAACATAAAATTAATTTATGTCAAAGTGACAATGAACCATGTTTAAGGTCCAAATGAGTATGACCTTAGGTAAGATCTCACTCCTTTTCAAGTACAATTTTTGGGAATATTAAAAAAAGACCATTACCTCCACATACTTTAGGTATCCTACTTCCTTTCATCCTTGGGATCATATAAATTATAAGCATATAAAGCACCCCCAGGAACCACCCTATGATCTCATTCTGGTTCTTTATCAACCCTTTGAAGAAAATAGCTTCAAAATCCACTGGAGTTCTATATCTATTGTAAAGACAATGAAGTACATTTTTCTCCCAACCAAAGCCACACCAATGTTCTTGAGTGTGTCTGAGTTTCTTCCTGAAAACTACCACCTTTGTTCTATTAGACTTCTTGATTAATATTTATATTCAATTTTTCTTATTACAGCTCTGATTCATACTGGCTTGCCCTAAAATTCTTTTCCGCATGGAAGCCATATATCTTAGTTTAGCCCAAGTTCAAGTCCATAAAATATTAGGGAAACTCATTAAGTGGTGGCTGACAGTGTGTCCACCTTTCCTTGTCCCTTTTGATAGTGCTCAACATAGATCTTTCAATGTAACTATTGATTCAAGTGATGAAATGTTTCCATGCTGTGTTGGACATGCTAACATTTTTCTTCAGTATCCCATTAGCTGTTGACTTCTGAGACCAATTGGAAATTCCTTGGAATGAAGAGTGGTCAGCCTTCAGAGAGCCTTCCTACACACTTTTAAGTGGATTTATGTTATAGATGACATAATGTTAGTCTCTGAGAATTTTACAGATTTAGAAAAGCATTGGAAAGCTGTGCAAGCACCACCAAAGGAAAAAAGATAGGCAGTTAATACAGGGTACAAGGTCCAGACACGACTGTGAAATTTGAGGAGGGTGGCTTTATAGTAACTGAACACAGTATAATAAGCATTAGAACAGTGGTATGAATGAAACTTGGCTGTGGAAAAATGCATTTACATAAATAATGAGGGAATATGACTGATACAAAACAATCCACGTGCTAGGGATGTGAAAATTATTAGACGGGGTATCTCTGATGTCACTAAAACAATATGTACCCATTGCCACTGATGTGGGTTTCTCACAAGAACTACATATTAAGACTATTGCTGAAGGTGTCATATTCTTTGTTCATGGGACAAAGAGAAATCAAAATGGAACTAAGAAGGCAGCTTGATGGTGCTATGCAGACTGATGAAGAAGAATGGTCATTGGTTGTCTTTATCCAGCTGTGAACTCTGTGAGCTAAACTATCAACATGCTAGGCAAGATGAAACAGTACAACTACTAAGAAGACAAAGAGCTACTTTCCAATTAGACTGGAGGCCCACCCCACAGGAAGGAATGCATATCTAGTACTGTGAACCTAGTCAAAAGCCCAGGGCCAGATATGTCATATGTACTAGTAGGAAAACTATGTGGTTGTTTTGATAAATGCATATACCATGAAATGCATATACCATGAACCTGTCACACAAGGCTCATTCCTTCTTGGAGATATGTAAGCAATTAAGGGACACTGGATAGAGGAACTCACAGGCTCCACCCTTCCCTAAAAATGCATTACCAGTTAACAGCTAATGGGAAGGGGACTCATGGGCCCCATCCATCCCTAAAAATCTATAATCAGTTAATAGTTACTATGGAGGAGACTCATACATAGTCAGTTTACAGTTGCTGAAAGGGGGTGAGGCTTAAATATCTCCAACCTTCCTTAAGGATATATAAGCAGTTAACAGTTTCTTAGTGGGGGTTTTACAAAACCCCACACTTATTTGAGGTCATTTAAGAAATATATATAGTGATCAGGGCTTTGGGAGAAGACACATGAGTCTCTCCTTCTCATAGATATATAAGTAATTGATGGTATCTGGGCAGAGAGACTTTTCTCTGATAGTATAAACCCCTATAAATATTTCCTTATTGCTTGGAGTTTGAGGAGCTTGAATTGAGTGTAACCATTTCTTTAGTCTGCTATATGTACCCTATCTAGAGTTTGAAGACTTTAGTTCACATCTCTCCAGAAAAAAAGTTAATGCATCAAACATCTTTAAACTTAAGTATTAAGGCCTACAAAAGTAAAAGCATAGCTGTAACAATCAATTACCTTAGGAACTGTTCTTTATGATTTACTTGAGAATCAGTAACTTTTTTTTTAAAGAGACAATGGAGTAAATATTTTGAATCTACAAGATCTACATGATTGCAAGGAATGCATTCTGCCTTTGGAGAATATTAGACATAGAAATGAGACTTGGCTGTATTTCCTTATAACTTTAGATCATTGGCCCAGAGTTTAAGAAATAAACACTGCATTATTTTTGTTGGTTTGGGTATGAAGGATTAAAACATGACTCTAGGAAGATATGAATAGAGTGTCAGTCTTGAATCAGAAATAAACATTTAAGGATGAGATCAGAATCTCTAAGAAAAATGGTATGTAAAAGAGTTGGAGTTGGTGGGTCCCATTTTGACAGACCATACTTCCTGTCATACTTGAGTTTACATCTTAATTGGAAATTGTACTCTGCTTCAAGTCTGCAAGACACAGGTCTGTAGGAAAGTAAGTCATATTCATGGGTAGAATACACATGCTCCACATGAGGGAACAAGAGGTCACTGAAGAGAACATAAATCAATCATGTATCCCTGCCCATTATGAAAACAGGAGAAATATGAGCCTGAAGCAAAGTAGTTAGAAGTAACTAATGATTTCAAATAGGTGGCTGGAGAGATGTTTTAGTGAATAAGTGCTCTGGATGCTCTTCCAGTTGACCCAGGTTTGATTTGTAGAACCCAAGTGGTGATTCACAATGATCCTTAACTTCAGTTCCAGGAGGTCTAACACAGTTTATTTTTTCTTTTTTAATATTTTCTTAATTTACATTTTAAATGCTATCCTGAAAGTTACCTCTCCCCTGCCCCGCCCTGCTCCCCTGCCCACCCACTCCCATTTCTTGGTCCTGGCGTTCCCCAGTATTGGGGCATATAAAGATTGCAATGCCAAGGGGCATCTCTTCCCAATGATGGCTGACTAGGCCATCTTCTGCTACATATGCAGCTTTCTAAGGCCACCATGCACATGAGGGCACACATACATGCATTCAAACTAACAACCCATACAAGAAAAAATAAAATTAAACATTGTAAAAAAATTTAAAAGACATTGTTTAAGTGGCTTTATTTTGAACTTCCATTACTTGAAATATCTCCTTTTTTCATGAGTTCTTTAAAAATATCTATTACATTGGGAGCTTCTACTGTGACTTGTTAGTTTTCTCAAAGGCATTACAGTTTTAGTTTTTGTGTATTTTGACTTCGGAAAGTAGGAACAGGTTGGTTTTTGAGAGAAAAAATAGAAACTAGTGTGTTTTGATTTCCTTTAGTGCTGTGTCGATTTATTTTTGGCTTGAAATGGAAGGAATAGCATGTTTGGGGAAGCTTTACTCTGGAAGATCAAAAGATAGAAATAGGTTGAACATTTTCTCAGTTGCCAAAATAAGCATGCTTTTACCACAGGGTAATCAAGAAGTACTATAGGGTTTCAGAACTTTCCATCACTCTATGTATTAATTTTCATATTTGTCAGTTAAAGGAGTCTTCTTTTACAAGGATGTGAGGACATCATATCTGTTACAACTATTATATGTGGTGATATTCTCATCAGTTACTCTGAGTTCCACCTTAGCCCCATGCCAACTTGGTAATTTCCAGATTTCTCATTTGCAGAAACTGTTCAGCTGCTGCTTCCCCTCTGGTTTCTACTATGTGCTAAGCTGAGCATCCACTAGGAACTCACCTGTCAAATGGCACCTAAGATTTTAGTCTTTTGGAATTTTGTCAACTTCACTGGTCAGTCCCTACCCCTTATCCTTTTTATAACTATAAACATCTCATAGATACATTTATTATCCCCTTTTATGTCTTTAATGTTATTTCACTGGTGTTTGGAAAGAAGTTGAGCCCGCTCTTCTAAGGGAATATAACTGAATCTTAAGTAAAGGTTATTTCTACTGAAGTCTGTTCTATTGCAAAGAGATTTATTGAAAAAAAAAAAAAGACCATTTATACTAATTGTTATGTAATGGGCCTATCTTTCCAATTCTGTTTCTAGAAGCTTTCTTGGTACTTTTAACATTAAAATGCTGTTTTGCATACACTATTACTAAATTACATGTGGTACAAGTTGAACAATTACATGCAAATGTTAATTGTTATTAAAATACACATACAGCACAATTAGCTTCTATGTATACATGTTTACAAAGTTTGTTGTTTAGAAAATATTTACATATATCTCAGTAGAATCTTATTTTACGTCTTTATGGCAGATACATCAGCCTATCTTGAATGCTCCACAGTCTGACATTAGCTACTTAACTTGCTGCGAACTATCCAAATCTTCCAGAACCTACTCCCCTTTCCTAATACTCAATATCTTTAACTGTAAACTTAGAATTATATTAGTAACTCCCTGAAAAGGTGACTTTATGTAAATATAATATTTGTTATCTCTTAAAATGGGGTGTAGCACTCAGCAACTGCTTAAGAACTCTTGGGTATTTTATCATTGTCTCTTTATTCACAAATGATAAAACCACAGAGAGTCAGTAAAATCACTTTCAGATTCAATTACTATGAAACAGATCCTTGACACAAATATGTGTTCTTACTCCTAATAAAGTTCTTTCCAATATTCCTTGTTGTTTCAGTATACATAAGAAGATGAAAGAGTCAGCAAAGGCTATTTAAGTTGGGGATTAGCACATAAAGCTCTCTCCTCTTCTTAAACACTAACCAAAGATGTGATGCTGTGAAAACTGTATGGTTAGTGTTGGGGTCCACTGCCCGCAGTGGACTGGGTTCCTGGAGGATTGGCCCGAAGCTGAAATGAAACTAAGGGAGTGGGGGAAGAGAAAGAAGGTCTCCGAGGCTACATGGTTGCTTCTGCTTAGAACGACTGTTTAATGGTGGACAAGCATTTGGGGATAAAGGAAAGGAAACCCCGCCCCCAGTCTTCTGCGCAGGCGTTCTGGAGTTTGGCGGGAACCCTGAAGTCTATCTAAGACATCTCAGGTTGCGCAGGTAGGCTGGTCGTAGGTGGGCCTCTGGTAAGCTGGGCGGAGCCGGGTGACCTAGGAGACGTGCAGAACCTGCTGCAGGGGTACCGGGCTCTCTTAGCCTAGTTAACAACACAATGGATGCCATTGGGTGCGGCAGGGCTCTGGCCATTTGCACCAACTGTGTTGGTGGGGAAGGACACCACATTTCCTCCCTTCTTTTAATATAAAAAGCGGGACTGAGGCACAATTATTATTTTGTGCTATATAAGTCCTGCATACGGGAAACCTGCTTTCCGACTGCGTCCTGTCTTAGGAATTTCTCAGAATATCTCCACTACCCAGCTTGCCGTCACTGAGATTTGCGTGCAGCTAGTTTGTGAGCTTCATAACACAAATCTGGCTCTTGTGGCAAAATATTAATAAGCCATGGCCTTTTGGCACGCATCTCTGCCTTAGCGCTTGGAATAGGAAGTATCTCTGGTTGCCCGTCGTCAGACTACAGTCATTCCGCATATTCAGTTTCCCCAAAACAGACCAAAAGCCAAAATTATGATTTTTCTTATGTGTGCTCACATCTCGGCGACCCTGGCAGCCTTGTTTGCAACATCTCTCAGTTCCCAGCCCGCCACAGTTGTTGTCTTGCTGAGGACCTGCAGAGGTTCTTACAACCCTGTTGAAACACAAAGCTGAGAACATTTAAAACACAATAGGATTGAGAATCTCTTTTGGAGGAGCTATGAAGTCACCATTTGGTTGTAAATTAGCAAGGCTCAGGCTTAGAAAGAAGGGGAAGTCTCTATTCAGTTGTAAATTAGCAACCACAGAGCTCAGGCTCTGGCCTTCAGGTATGGAAGAGGTGGTTTGGGAAGTCAGGGTAAGAGGCTGCTTCTATATAGACAAGATTTAAGTTCCAAGTTATCCTTAATGGCTGAAAAATCCTTTAAAACAATCTTAATAGGAGAATTTTATATAAGAATAATTGCTAGACCAGTTTGAGATTGTAAGACTAACTGGTCACATTGAAGGACACCGAAAAATTATAACTCCTTCTTATAAGCAAGATTTTAAAGTTAAGTTCCACATTCTTTCATGTACTCTGTCCCATAAAGTTAAACACATATAAAGTAAGGCAGCTGAGCCTTTCTCAACTGGGACCAGTTAAAAGTATATGCCCCATTCAGTCTTCTAGAAGTAGTTCTTAGGGCAGTAAAGAACTTATGTGTCAGCAGCTGTTGAATGAATCCTTGTCATTTTCTGCAATATGCTGTGGAGAAAAACCTAATCTCTCTCTATATATAGATTTCTATAGAGTCTTTAGACCCTGTTCATTAATACTCTAATGGGTCTAGCCATTATACCATGGCTTAAGTAATAAGTTTAATGCCAATCCACCACAGACTGATCTTTAATAATAGTCTGCAAAAGTTTAAAACGACTTTTTGTGTCCTGGGGGGTAGCTCTCTGCCCCTGTTTTTAAAATTTTTTTTAATTTTTAATAGCCAAAATTGTTTATCTTAGAGAACTATTAAAATTCTCTGTCACATGGACAACATTAAATTGTTTCAAATGGCTCACTATTAAAGTCAGCTCCAGCATTCGTATAAATCTGAATGCCAAACACCACAAAAAATTTTTTTTATCATAGGCAATAACACCTTTAGTTGTTTCTCTTAAGGAGTANNTTCAAATGGCATATGCGTATCTTATTTATCTTATTAATTAGCAATAAAAGTATCCAAATGTAGCACTTGATTAAGTAAACGTCCTCAAGAATCATTATCATTATCTGGAAACAAGTAAAAGCTGAGGACACTAAGAACAAATCTTTGAAATTTGACCTATATTTTTGTAAAAATATTGAAACATTATCTTAAGCCATCATCATTTGGATGATGTAAAAAATGAATTCACATGGCCAATCATTCCTGTAAAGTTCTACAATCCGCCTGGGAGTCTGAATTTAGCACTGCATTGCTTAGGAGGTTATATCCAGGCGACCTAGAGCAATCTTTTTTTTTTTAATATTTAAAGATAGTCCTTTTAACAGGACTGCATTTATTCCTCATAAATGTACATTCTTGGACAATTGCGAACTAGAAAATTAATATATGAAGGTCAAACAATTTTAGCAATTGTCAGTTCTGAGATATACCTATATTGACTTAGTATACAACTTGATAAAATTTTAACCTTATAAAACATCATCTGTAGCATGCAATTTAATTATCTGTGCTGAAGTAGGAACCTCAAAAGAATTATTCAAAGTAACCAAATTTATTGCCGTTTGGAATGAGAAGCTAACACTTTGTCAGGTTTTTAAGACACAACTTTGATTTAATTCTCTAAAATCTAAGAATTTACCTTATAATTCTTAATAGTACCACAGAAGCTCTTCAAATTTGAGATAAAGAATGATTTCACATTCAATAGTCATGATTAAAAGGAATAGCTAGTATTAATATCCATAATTTATAATTAATATCAATCAAAAAGCCTTTTAAAATTTCTGTAACATCCTTCATATTTACCAATTAGCTTGTGTCTTTTTTTTTAGATAATACCCAACAAAGGTTTGAGTCATCTTAAGACCCTTGGTTAGGCTTTTTGCCAAGTTTCTTAAAGCTGAACCTTTATTCTTAAAAAATTCACTTAGAGGGAAAAGGAAAAGTTTGAAAGACGTGGTACTGTAATGGTTGTATTAATTTGGGATCGATAACAGATCTTTTGAAAGAATTCCTTGTCCCTGAATTTGGGACCTAGAAGTTAAAATTTTCAGACTACGAGATGACCGACTGCTATCCGGGCTGCAATCTGGAGCCTCTTTAAACCTAATGTAAGGCTATCAGCTGTATCTAAAATCAAAAACCTTTTCTGGTTCCTAGAACTCGTTCGAATCTGCAAGGTTGTTAGGCAAAAAACAAACCTTTTAATCAATAATAACCCTTTAAAAATTAAGCAATCCAGCCTGGAAAAGTTTCTTTAAATCCTACAGTTTGCTTAAGAATTCTTAAGTTTAATAGCTTTTGAGTCCCTCTGAACGTGCAGTTTAGCTGTTGGGAGTAACTTGCCCTGGAGGCAGGGAGAGGGTGAGGTGAGGTCTGTGGAACAAAGAAACACCAAGGGCTATCCGAGCCTGAATGGAAGCCAGTTTAAGGCAAATTCAATTGCTCCTGTAATGATCTTAATTGACAATCTAAGGGTGAATTAAAAATCTTAAGTTTGCAATCAAACTGTAGACTGCTGCTGAATGGAACACTGGTGGACCCTTTAACCACTACATTGAGTTTTTGTTTAGTTTAGATCCTAGATCCTATTTCCAAAGATCTACCATTTTGGATAAAAATCCCATAAAACATTATATCAATTAGAAAAATTTCTGAGACCCTTTCCGGACTTGTTCATATTCCGTGCTTGAAACGACCTCAGCACAATTTAAACATTATTAAATATCCTGGTGGCCTAGCTTCTTGCCACGTGCTGCTGTTTTGGGCTGCTCTAAGCCTGGGCAGACATCTTAAAGTTAACCTTTTCAAAACCTTTGTTACATCCTTTGATCAAGCCAGTTAATTGTAAGCCTTTATCTAATGACTAATACCCATAGCACGTGTTTTTACCTTTAAGACTGGTCAGGAATCTGAATCACGTGGATGAAACTTGTCTCATAAAACCGACAATTCAAACCTTTTCTAGCCACAATTTCAAGATAAACACTCTTAGTCTCTCATCCCCGGGGCTAAGAAGTTAACAATCTATTATTACCATGCCTTCCTCCAGGCAAGTCCCAAGACCACGTGTGGCCTTGTTAGATCCTGGGCAAACCTGCCTGCCTTTCTCAGCCTCTGTGGAGNCCTCTGTAGGCTTGGACCATTGCTGGTCTAAATTACTTAGTTTCATATTCGCTGGCTGATCCTAAGCAAGTTCAACATTGGGACTGTGTTGAACTCCACTTAGCCGTACGCACTGGCAACTAACTGCACCTTCCTTTGAACTAGCGCGCTGAATTGGGTGCACTTACCTCGCTATATCCCGTGCTCTGTACGAATATCCTAGATCTGTTTTTCTGGGGAGCTCCTCTTGAGCCAGCTCGCTCTCGGGGGGTGTTCCATCCTCGTCCATGCCCGACGTTGGTCGCCAGAAATGTTGGGGTCCACTGCCCGCAGTGGACTGGGTTCCTGGAGGATTGGCCCGAAGCTGAAATGAAACTAAGGGAGTGGGGGAAGAGAAAGAAGGTCTCCGAGGCTACATGGTTGCTTCTGCTTAGAACGACTGTTTAATGGTGGACAAGCATTTGGGGATAAAGGAAGGGAAACCCCGCCCCCAGTCTTCTGCGCAGGCGTTCTGGAGTTTGGCGGGAACCCTGAAGTCTATCTAAGACATCTCAGGTTGTGCAGGTGGGCTGGTCGTAGGTGGGCCTCTGGTAAGCTGGGCGGAGCCGGGTGACCTAGGAGACGTGCAGAACCTGCTGCAGGGGTACCGGGCTCTCTTAGCCTAGTTAACAACACAATGGATGCCATTGGGTGCGGCAGGGCTCTGGCCATTTGCACCAACTGTGTTGGTGGAGAAGGAAACCACAGTTAGAAGTGGGTGGTATCTCTATAAAATGGATCTTCACTATCTTTTATCTATGCTTCCCTAGCATTGGGCTATTAAGTCTTTTCTTAATGTGTCACAGTTAGCAAGCACACATCTGCCCCAGGTAATAGAGCTTCTTGGGAACATGGACCAGCTCATTTATTTTTGCTTTCACAGTACAGGATGCAGAAAAAAAAAAAACCCCACAAAACTGGGGGATTTGTGTCAAAAGTTACTTAGTCATTAAGAGGCAAAACTAAACTTATGTATGGACTTCTACATTTTTGCATGTTGGAGACAATGAATTTATGAAAGTGAGACTGTCAGTGTGTACACTTTTTAGGAAACTTACCCCACCCATTTTCTTTGCATGTCAAAAGGGCTCAGCCACCAACTGATAAATTGATAGCTTCTTTAAAAAAAAGTGATAAGTATCAGCCAAGAAGCCTAGATTCTACAAACATACTAAAGCATATTTACCTTAATTCTTATATTACTCTCAATTTTGTTCCTAAAATTTGGTTTGAGGGTATAACTTCCAGAATACCACTATGGTTATGTTTTTCATTTTATTCCTTCTGTTCCTAAGGTATATATAAACTGGAGAGTAACCTGTACATGTTCTTTCTGAAGCCACAGAGCTGTGGTGTGGAAACTTTCTAGGATATGGAAGTTTGGTTTGTATCAGGAAGAAAATATATATAATATACACAGGCTAACTACATAATATCAATACTATACATATATTACTGTTACTCTTTTTGATCATATTTTTTCTACTGTCATAGAGAAGATAATAAGAAATAGAGAATTTAAAAACAGATTTGTTTTTTTCCTTAACACAAGGTGCCAGAAGGGCATAGATTAGAGTCTTGGACTTAGTGCATAAGGAGTGTATGCAGTACTTAAACTGTGATCATGTTTCAACAAATTTCAAAGGTAACAAAGAAGAATTTCTACCTCATGATGATAACGAATAATGTGGTTGTCTACATTTTTAGTGCATTAAATTGGCTTCTAAGAATGTGGCAAATATATACTTTATTAGGTAGACTTTGGTTTGTTTGTGTGTCAGTTACTAACAGTTTCTACTGACTAACATCTGATGAATTAGGACCAAAAATCCTGATATGAGTTTCTTTTTTAAAAGGAGATTTCATTGATTGTGTGATCTTGCCTCTTCAGAAGTTCCATTTTAAGAGGTAGAAGAATCCTGTCAAAATATTTTCTAAATGTGGCCAAGCTTAAGGGAAGTGGGGTATTCTATCTCCCGCTCATTGTTCATTACTGCCTAACTCCTAGCATTTGCTGTCTATGCTGGCAAAGATGTGTCAACAGCTACACATGGCTCTGAAACATCAGCAGCCTCAGAGACCATCAGATAATTGCTCTCTTAGGTCTGGGTCCAGGGGGGTTGATTTTATATTACTTTATCCCCAGTTCTACACCTGTTACAGGTTGGTTTTCCAGTGAAGCAGATGCTAAGTTGGAGATTAGTATTCAAAGAATTATTAAGAGGGGAAAATCTGCCAGCAATCCCAGGAACAGGAAAGGGAAAGAAAATGCCTGAGCAGGGGGTGGAGTCAGTCTATGGTGAAGTCACAATAGGGGCTCTCAGCCAGATAACTAGGATGCTCTGGAGCCACAGTACTTTCAGAATGGTCTCAAGTTGGGCCCAAATGGACAGAACTCCTAGACTCTTTTGAGTTTGGGTCATTTGAGCAAGACAATGTGACCTTAAGTCAAATGTATCCCACTAGTTAAGGTATGTATGGAGAGCTGGAAGGGGACAAATGTGAAGTATGTGTGAGAGGTAATCTCTAGGAAACTGTGCTATAAAAAGGCATCTAGATGGTGTGCCCAAGGTAACCAGGTGCTGGCACCTACCAGAAGGGACCTCTGCCCCTGGTCTAGCAGATCCTCTTTTTCCCCAATGCTGTCCCAGGTCCAGCGTGATTAGATTGGAACAGATGTTGTGCTCCACTCACAGGTGGTCCCAAGATCACATGGGGAGTCCTCTAGTGACCATGGGGCGGGGGTGCACAGACTGTGCGCCCAAGGTAATTGGGCGCTGGCACAGACAGGAAGGGACTGCTTGTAGTAATTCTTAATCTCATGTAACTGTTTTTGTTTGTTTGTTTTAAATAGGTTTATTATTATATATAAGTACACTATAGATGTCTTCGGCCACATCAGAAGAGGGTGTCAGATCTCTGTTTAGCATATAAGAAAAAATGTACATGTAACCATAGTCCCAAGACTTAAGAAATTTAAAATAATTAGTGCCCTTTGGAAAATTACTTAAATTTGTAAAAGAGAGAGAGGGGGGAGGGAGAGAGAGAGAGAGAGAGAGAGAGAGAGAGAGAGAGAGATTAATGTGGCTGTTTTAGTTTCATTTCTGCTGCAACAAAATACTCAAACAATGAACAACTGAGTGGAAAAGGGGTTCATTGGAGTGGCCACTTAAGGGTTCTTTGCAAAGTCAATTATGTTAGATGGTGTTTTGCTGAAGCAGACACAGGATGCTCTACTAAAGCAAGCATATAAAAGGACATGTGGGGAAGGACGTTTTCTAATGCCACACCATGGATTGGCCCACCTTACATTGCATAGTTGCCCTCCATTTGTTAGGATTCTTTAAAAAGAAAAACCAAAACAAACAAACAAACAAACAAAAAAACAACAAAAAAAACCAACCTTCTGGTGATATGCTGGCAGCTTCTTGCAGCTTCTACAGACTCCAATCGAATGGCAGAGTGATGTCAGCTAAGACAGACTCAGGAACTGAAACAAGACACTAGGAGAGACAAGTCCCATGGAGGACACATGATATATGGAGGGAGTATAAATAAGACTGGATGGACAGTGACAGAGGCTTGAGCATGGCTGGCTTACATAGCTAAACACATGCTTGTCTTTCAACTTCACTGATCTTCACTTTGCTGAGAGAGGCATAGCCAAGAACTTTTCCTGGTTTCTCTCCTGGTCCAGTATGTTGGTATAACTGTGAAGTGTTTGCAATTAGATCAAGCCCATCATGGGGTACCACCACTTTATTTTTTTCAATTCTTTTTTTTAATGATGTTCTTAAATGTATTAACCTTCCTTCTAGTCTACCACCCACCAGATATAGTGGAAAAGAAAGGATACAGGGCAGTAGACCTATTTAAAAATGGTTCTTTTGAACAACTCCCATCTGTGTAGTCTGGGCTATGTCTCTCTCAGCAAGTTGAAGATCAGTGAAGTCGAAAGACAAACAGGTATTTAGCTATGTAAGCAAGCCATGCTAAAGCCTCTGTCACTGTCCATTTAGTCTTATTCATACTCCCTCCAAACATCATGTGTCCTCCATGGGACTTGTCTCTCCAAGTGTCTTGTCTCAGTTCCTGAGTCTGTCTCAGTTGACATCACTCTGCCAATTAGCTGGAGTCTGTGGAAGCTGCAAGAAGCTGCAATCATACCACCAGAAGGCTTTTGGTGTGTTTCTCTCTATAGAATTCCAACAAATGGAGCTCAACTATGCAATGTAAACATGCATGTCTTTAGCAAAAACATCCTTCATCAAGTGTCCTTTTATGAGCTTGCTTTAGAAGAACATCCTGTAACCTGTGTCTGTTTTAGCAAAACACCATCTAACATATCTGACTTTCCAAAGAACCCTTAAGTTTCCACTTCAGTTCATTTGTGCTGATATTTCCAGCCTTCACTTCATCACAGGTGGAAAGACAAAGTAGCAGGAACTTGAAACTTGAAAATTGAAACTTAACATCAAACCCCACCCTTTGTCAAACATGACACTCAAACATATTATTTTAAAGTGTAACTTTCTTCATGTTGGCACCAAACTATCATTTTTGACTTAATGTAAAACACAGTCTAAATTTAAAATGTTAAACTCTCCCTAAAAGTCCAATATCTCTTGACTATGGTCACCTATAAAAATTAAAAACAATTTTATATACACCCAAGATATGATAGTACAGAGTAGCATTCTTTTCTCCATTAACTTTTGTTTAATAAAAATTACTTGGATTACACAGTATTTTTGAAATACCTGACAGAAAAGTAGATAGGAGATACTGTTTATTTTGGCTCACAGTTTATGAGAGTTTATTCTATTATGACTTCAACCCATGCTGTTGGGTTGAACATCAAGACATTAAAAGCATGTGTAGAAGAAGGTTGTTTATTTTATTATATACTGAATGTAGACACTGTGAAGCGACCTTAGGCAAAATAACCCAGGGATCTGCCCAAGTAATCTACATCTAGGTATGTTTTAATTTTATTGTTGTTAAACTTCCTTTTTGAGATTATTTAAGTGAGTGCACAGTGAAACCACCAAACTGATCCACTCTCTGGTGAGAAGAAAAGTATATTGGCAGAGGAAACTGCAAGTTGCCTCTTAGAATAAAAGACAGCAACTCGACAGGAAAGCATGCAGATTTTATATGATAGTCTGCAAGGTTGAGGGCAGTCTTTGAGATAGTACAGGCTGTCTGGATTAATTGGAAACTAGATGCCCTTGGCCAAAGTATTTGACCACTGTTTTTTTTTTTTTTTTTTTAGACAGGAACTTGCCATAGGAGATCTGACTTTGTGATAGCAGAAACTACCTTCCAAGGTATGCTGAGCTCAAGGTTCTGTTACCTAATGAAAATTCCTGTATACATGGTCAGAGTACTTCTATCTAGGATATTGTCATCAGCACTGACACTTTGTACATCAATTTGGACCTAACATTTCAGTCTTTTGTTGATGCTATGAGGGTAATGACAGTCCTTGGGCTATTTCTGTTGATTGGGGACTTGAGAGGAGGGGGTTTAGAATACTGGTCCAAAGCAGAGCCAGCAGGCAATGATATCATGTAGCATACATCATATATCATGATAATTATATATTATATTACATATATATGATATATATATAGCAATATATATCATTATATTTTATTCTCTCATTATTGTTATTATGATGATGATTATTTGATCATTATTATGAGAAGGATAGAGACTAATGGGCTAAGGAATAGCTGGTACCAGGGCCCCAGAGAGAACTATTTTGAGAATTCCATATTGGAGTCATGCCCTGGAGATCATAATGGTTTGTGAGACATCTTGTATGAGTTTTCTATCCTCTCTTCCACTTGGCTAGACTGGTTCACATAGTAACAACATTCTTCATTAAAGGAGAAGAAAGTGAGTGTCTGTTTTTGGAAGTTAGACCCGGGCTTGTTGATTTTGATATAGGTTGAATGAAGGAGGGTGTTTCAAGGCCTTTTGATAGGCAGTTTGCTTACCAGTGAAGCATTCCTGGCTGATATTCTTAAGAAGGGCTAGAAGACTGGGGTGGAAGAAGGGAAGTTGGATGAAGCAGGTCAGAAACCAATTTTGGAAGGACTTGTGAATAGCTATCTGGATAGACTTTGCTCAAGTTCTAGGGGAGAGAGTGCCTGTCCCATACAAAGAGCTAGCCTTGGGGACCACATCAACTTTATTTATAGCCTTGGGAACTCTGAATACCTAGGAGTTAAGTGTGGTAGAGTGAATAGTATAATAGAAGTTAGGAATGTTTGCTAACCTCTTTAGCAGCCCTGTCAGCAAAAGCAGGAATGGGTGAACATAATGAATGGCCATGGAAAGGAGTGTAGCAGCCTTGAGAAGAGGGCTAGAATCAAGTAAGATATCAGGACTTTCTAAGACATTTATTTGGTAAAAGTTGAAGCCTAGCAGGGAACAAAGTATAGAGGCTCTTGTGTGAGAGGATAATTTTGGGGTGTTTAGGTGAGAGGACAAAGGGTGAGAGCAATGAAAAGTGAGCTTGGCCTTGTGGGCCAATAAGGAGGCTTCAGTTTGTGCCCATAGGCAAGATTGCCATCCTCCAAGTGGCAAAGGTCTCATTTGTCTCCAAACTACCATGGCCATTCCCAGGTTTTTAGTAGGATAAAGGATAAACTATTGGTTAAGGTCTAGGAGAGCCAGAGTAGGGGGCTATAACTGCATCTCAAAGGTGAGAGAAGTCAGGTGTGACAAGCTAATTAGGCTCCAAAGGATCAACTGGAATGCCCTTATCTGCTTTATATAGAGGGCAAATAAGAAGAAAAATATGGGAATTCAGGCTTTGAGATACCCCACCAGGCTCAGGAAGGAAAACAAAAACAAAAACAAAAACTCTTCCTTGGTGGTTAGAGGTATGAGAGACCACAGGTCCTGTCTGAAATCATGAGTGAGTTCATAGCTGTTAAGGGAAAACAGAAAGTCTGGATACTTGACCGAAAGGGTATACTTGAGATTTGAAAGGTGAAACTCTGTATCATTTGCTTACTAAAAAGTTAAGAAGATGAACAGTATTATGTTGTAAGAATAATGTAAGAGGAACAGTATGATGTTGTAAGATGCTGCACAGTAGAAAGAAGGTCGTCTACATATTGGATTAAGTGGTTAGAAGATAGGTGGGGGATCAGTAGCCAGAGCCTGATGAAAGAAATGGAGGGCTTGTCTTAGAAACCCCGAGAGTATACAGCGAAAGTGAGCTAAGAGATTGTTTCCCTGTCAGGGTCAGGCAAAGTGGTCATGTGGATCTGGGTATAAAGGAATAATATAAGGTCTAAACCTGTAAACTTTGCCTACCATGGAGCCATTACCTTATCATAATGTAGTCTAACTTCAAAGTATAAAGTTTCTTCTGAGATTCAAGGCAATCTCTTAACTATGATCCCTTGTAAACTGAAAAAAAATTACATCCTTCCAACATACAATGGCACAGAAAATACATCTGTATACTAAAAATTAGGGATAGGAGTATAATAAGCATAGACTGGTCCAATGCAAGACTGAAATTTTACCAGGCAAACCAAGGGTTTTTTTTTTTTTCTCTTCTGTTTTGTTTTTGTTTTTGTTTTTATCTCCATGTCTGGAATCTGTGGCTTCAGTTTCAAAGGATTTAGATGGTTCCACTCCTTTAAGTTTGCTTGCTGAACCAAACATTACTTTCTTGTGCTGATTCTACTCCCTGTATACAGCTGTACTTGGCAGAGATCTCACAAGTCTGGCATCACTTATGTATTTGTGTCTCTACCACAATACAGTATTTACTTTCAAAGCTTCACAGAATGGACTCTTAAGGATTTCTTCAAAAACAAAGTTCAATACTCATCACAGTGATACATTGCCTAAAATTAGTAACTCTTTGAAACCATGGAGGAAGGATCTATTACACCTAAATCTTATATCATTCTTGTTACTAAAATTAATACCACATTCATAGCACTGTTTGGTTAGGTTAGCAGCTTAGGATACATCTTTGGCCTTAATTGGACCATGTTAGCAACTCTTTATATATAAACTGAACTGAAATTTCCATCAGCAGTTAATTTCTTGAAGGGAGAAAACCCATTGAAGCTCATGTAGGGTCATGAGCAGTGAACTTCTATATAATGGCACTCATCTCTTTTAAAATTATAGCTTTCTTTTCAGTACACAACTTGACAATTTATTTCCCAGTGCTCTTTTCCATTGTTGATCTGCTTAAAACTAATCAGCAATAACAATTCCACAGACATGTTATGCTGTCTTGAAATTTTCTCTGCCAAAGAAATTGATCATTTATTTTAATTTATCCTCAGAGTTTTTAAGACACAGGCAGAATGTAGCTAGATTCCTTGCCAAAATATCATATGACTAGCCTCTAGCTCCATTGCTAAGATATAGTATTTGTTCCCTTTTGAAACATAATGATTTGAGACTCCACTGTCTGCATTGTTCTCAATCTTATTGTCTTTCAAGTTCCTAATAGAACAGACCACTATACTCCATTTACAGCATTAAACTACTTTTCTAGTTCAAAGTTGCAAAGTCTTCTATAAAAAGAAATGATGTTCTTCAAAGCAACAATCTCACTGTCTCTGATATTAACTTCTGTATTATTATTTTTGTTGTTGTTATTGCTATGATAAAGTACCATGACCAAAAGTAACTCATAGAAGAGTTTATTTTTGGTGCTAGTTCCAGAAGGTTAGAGTAGTGAGGAAGACATAGTAGCAGGAAACTGAGAGCTCACATCTTACCTACACAGTAATGAGGGAGAAAGAAAGCATGAAGTGAGGTTAGTCTGTTGTCCTTCAAAGACCACTCACAGACATGTGCTTCCTCAAGATAGACTACACTCCTCAGGGTTCTAAACAATGCAACCAATTAGAGACAAAGCATTCAAGTGTGAGATCCTGTGTGGGACATATCCTATTCAAACTACCATTGCCTTTAACCAACATGTATTCTACTAAAAGGAAAGTCACTACAGAGGAAAATGTTTCACATGTTTCCAAGCAAAGCAATATATTCAACAGGATATTTTAGCATATAGCATAACTGGTAAAGAAAAGCTAAAGGAGTCAAAGGGCTCTTTTGAAGTCTCTAAGCGTATCCAGCCTTAGCAGCCTCACAAGACTATATCAAAAATGTTTGGGGTACCTACATTGTCATAAATATTAAGAAGGTATAACTCTGATAATGAGGGTTAGTTATCAACTTGAAAAAGCCTGAAATGTTCTCTTTGCATGTCTGCAAAGGATTACTTTGATTATATTAAGTGACACCATCACACAAGAAGGATACAAAGTCTTCTTAAATGTGGGTAAGACTGAACAGGAAACATGAGATTCAGAATTATATGAGTAGAAAGAAACAAAACTCAGTAGTGTCACACATTTATTATTATTTATTTATTATTCTGACTGTTGAGGCACAATGTCACTCTTATGACAGACTATAACATGGAAATATAGGCAAAAATAATATCCTTTTTTCTATTAAGTTACCTTAGACAAAGTATTTATCATAGCAACAGGAAAGAAAACTAGGATAATAATAAAAATTAAATACTAATATTACAAAATAAGTCCCAATCAGTTTTCTTAAACAGACCTAGTTCTGCTGGGGACATAAAGCTCTTAAATTACTATAGACAACTATTAAAGCTATCAGATTTAGCCACTTAAAAGAACTTTACCATGCTTTTGAAACACTTAGTTTCAGAGCCTTCTATTAGGTGTCAGATAATGCACCAGATGCCCATCTCACAAAGTCTAGAGCTCATAGTAATACCTTGTCAAGCTTGAAATCCCACTACCTTACTGCCAGATATAACCCCAGAGGACTATCGCCAGTTCTATTGTACAGAAACTACATACAATCTCCATAGTATTAAATTATATCTATTTTCAAAGGCTTTCAACTCATACAATAATAGTAAGTGCTACAGAGGTCAAAGCCACTGAGTCCTTTCTAGGAAATCACATGCTAGTCTCCAAATCAGAACTAGCTGCCCTCTGCAATACTCCCCAATGGTGCTATGTATGAATAAATGTTAACATCTACACAGATTTTCCTAAGCTTTCTATTTAAGCCACACTCATACAGTCATCTGGAGGGTGTTCTCATGGCCTGAAGTATTGATTCTCCAGAAACCATTGAGCATCCAACCACAAGGACTTTATACATTTCAAAGCTGAGCCAAAAGCCTGTTCTGATATCTGTGAGTCAAACAACCAAGGTGATTGCAAGATAAACAGGCATTGTGGCTTCTATGCCAAGTTACTTAGATCACAACCCACCTCTAGCCAGCTTTCAACATGCTATATACATTCTTTAAGAAACTAGATAGGTATTAGATCTAGATACCACAAGCAGACCAGAAATATTTTTATAGAGCCTAAAACATAAGCTATTATTACTTCTTCCCCTGTGAAAGTTTTTATAGTAGAATATTACTTCAGACAGACCACTTCCTAGACTCAGACACTCTTTATCTGTCTCAGTGTGTTATGTTACAAACATATGTCACTAGTATCAAAATTAGTACAGCCTGATTCTTTACCTTTCTAGCATCATCCCCACTTTAACCTAGGCTACTAGGCCTTCTTCACATTGTTGCCATAGGATTTAAGCCAGTGGTTCTCAACCTGCCTAATGCTGAGATTCATTAATGCAGTCCCTCATCTTGTGATGACCTCCAACCATAAAATACTTTTTCACTACATCATAACTTTAATTTTGCTATGGTGATGAATTGTAACATAAGTAATATAAGTTTTCCCATGGTCTTAGTCAACCCTAGTGAAAGGGTCTGTTTGACTTCCAAGGGGTATGCTACTCACAGGATGTGAACCACTCATCTAAGCTCTCTGGACCAGACCAAGGTCTCCCCCATTCATACAACTCCAGTAGAGTTTCAGGGCCTTCCCCATGCAATCATTTGCCATTAAGATTATTCCTCCCCTTGAAGCTTCCACCACATATTTCTGGTAGCCTCTTGGAAATCTTCATCTTCTGTTCCAGCAAGACAGAGGTAAAATCCACCCTAAACAATTCCAGACACCAATAAGTACCCAATATTTTTCTCTCACCTTTCAGAGCTCTACAATATAACTTATTAAATATATTTTTATTATTTGAGAGTTTCTTATGTCTATATAATATTTGTTGGTTATACTCACACCCCACTTTTCCTTTTAACAAAATGAGTACTCCATAGACAATTATTCACTGCACTTTCACCAGTTGTGAGTCTCCATACTAACAGAGAGGATGAAAACTCATATTCTTTTGGAGAACTGGAACTAAAGTCATATATATGCACTTGGATATGGAGGTCTCTGTGATACAATTTTACAAGCTATCTCCTCTTAGTTCCTGTAATCCTGTAGTACTCAAGCTAGTTTAGAGAAACCATCTAATAACCCTTATGGGAGGCTCCTTGAATTATTCCTAGATGCTATTCATCACTTATCTTCATTTATAATTATTTGTATATTAAAAAACTAAAGAAGTGTTGGGACTCTGTTAGGATATGATTATTTTTTTTTTTTGTTGCTTGCTTATTTGCTTGCTTGTTTTGCTTAAAATCCTCTCTCCCAAGAAAGCAATCCCTCTTTGTTAAAAAGTGATGCATTTACCTTTACCCTTGTTCTAAGACATCCAAATAATTCTGCCTAGAGAATATAAATCCCATTAGTTTACAGGTAGTTATCTCATGAATATCCGACAGTACCATCAATATCAGATATTCGTTTTACTACTTGATCATCAAGGAATAGCCTAACCTTCAACTTTCTATAGTCACCAGTCTCCTCTCCTCAAAAATGCAGTTCCAACCTTTTATGTCTTTTGTTGCTTTGAATGAGAATTTCTTCTCATAGTCTCATGCATTTGAATGCGTGGACAGTGGTTTCAGGTACTATATGGGGTTACTTGGAGGTATTATTAGAAGATGTGTCATTGGTTCAAGAAGTATGTGATTTGTGCTGAGCTTTAAAAGGTTAAGGCCTTAACCTACTTCCAGTTATTTTTTTCTCATTTTCTTTGTGCTTGGGTTTAAGCTGTGAGCTCTTAATTAACTTCTTTGCTAGTTGCCATTCATGCTGCTTACTGCTATGCCTTCCTGATATGATGAAGTCTGACTCCACTGGTACTGTAGGCACCAATAAACCCTTTCTTCTATAAATTGTGTTGATTGTAGTACTTTATCACAGCAACAGAAAAAGAACAAATACATACTTTATGGTACTTTGACTGATTGACCCATAAATACCACTTACCAGGGACCTTGGTTACCCACTTCTGCTCTAAAACAATTCCAGAAAAAGATCTTCTGCCATTGTAAGTTATTTAGTCATACTGATATATCAAGTTGGAAAGTATATAAGCATTAAGCTTAAAATAATAAACTAAAATGTAGAGTTTGACCCAGTGATTTGCAGTTCCTGAAATAAGTAACTAGAGTCTATCTCCTAATTGGCTTATGATGCTTCATCCAAAGTGTCTAGTTTTAGAAAGGACAAAAGATATTTTGAAATGTACTGCCTAGCATGATGGTGAAATGCCAGATTCTTTTTTTTTTTTTCTTTTATTTTCTTTCCGATTTTTTATTTACATTTACATTCAATTACATTTCAAATGCAATCCCTAAAATCCCCTATACCCTCCACCACCCCTGCCCTGCTCCCTTACCCACCCACTCCCACTTCTTGGCCCTGGCGTTCCCCTGTATTGGGGCATATAGTTTGCAAGACTAAGGGGCCTCTATTTCCAATGATGGCCAACTAGGCCATCTTCTGCTACATATACAGCTAGAGACATGAACTCTGGGGGTACTGATTAGTACATATTGTTGTTCCACCTATAGGGTTGCAGACCCCTTCAGCTCCTTGGGTACTTTCTCTATCTCCTCCATTGGGATCCCTGTGTTCCATCCAAAAGCTGACTGTGAGCATCCACTTCTGTGTTTGCCAGGCTCTGGCATAGCCTCACACGAGACATCTACATCAGGACCCTTTCAGCAAAATCTTCTAGACTTATGCAATAGTGTCTGAGTTTGGAGGCTGATTATGGGATGGATCCCCTGCTGCAGCAGTCACTGGTTGTTCCATCCTTTTGTCTCAGCTCCACACTTGATCTCTATAACTCCTTCCATGTGTGTTTTGTTCCTAATTCTAAGAAGGGGCAAAGTGTCCACACTGTGGTCTTCATTTTTCTTGAGTTTCATGTGTTTTGCAAATTGTATCTTGGGTATTCTAAGTTTCTGGGATAATATCCACTTATCAGTGAGTACATGTTATGTGAGTTCTTTTGTGATTGGGTTACCTCATTCAGGATGATACCCTCCAGATCCATCCATTGCCTAGGAATTTCATAAATTCATTGTTTTTAATAGCTGAGTAGTACTCCATTGTGTAAATGTACCACATTTTCTGTATCCATTCCTGTGTTGAGGGACATCTGGGTTCTTTCCAGCTAATGGCTATTATAAATAAGGCTGCTATGAACATAGTGGAGCATTTGTCCTTTTTACCTGTTTGAACATCTGGGTATATGCACAGGAGAGGTTCTATAAGTTTCAGTGTCTCTGGTTTTATGTGGAGTTCCTTGAACTTTTTAGTAGAATACATGTTGGTTAAAGGCAATGGTAGTTTGAATAGCATATGTCCCACAGAAGCTTTGCAACTTTATGAGGTCTCATTTGTCAATTCTCGATCTTACAGCACAAGCCATTGCTGTTCTATTCAGGAATTTTTCCCCAGTGCACATAACTTTGAGACTTTTCTCTACTTTCTCCTCTATAAGTTTCAGTGTCTCTGGTTTTATGTGGAGTTACTTGAACCACTTAGACTTGACCTTAGTACAAGGAGATAAGAATGAATCAATTCCCAATCTTCTACATAATAACTGCCAGTTGTGCCAGCACCATTTGTTGAAAATGCTGTCTTCTTTTCCACTGGATGATTTTAGATCCCTTGTCAAAGATCAGGTGACCATAGGTGTGTGGGTTCATTTCAGGGTCTTCAATCCTATTCTATTGATATATCTGTCTGTCGCTGTACCAGTACCATGCAGTTTTTATTACAATTTAAATGCCTGATTCTTATCTATTCAAATACAACCACACTCAAATGACTCCACACTTATAGCTCATAAAATAAGGCCAAGTATCCTCTCTTGACTATCATGTGAAGACCTCACTACCTCTAAGGGATATTTTCTTTCTTAGAATGCCCCCACTGTGGTTCTGTTTTTCTACATCATGTATTTATTATTGAAGTATGACATGCTGAGAATGATGAACACAAGATATGGGGGGCGGGGAGTATTTCCTGTGAGAACATATTTTCTGATAGGAAAGCTGTTTTCTTTTCAAGAGAAGTTACTTAATTTTATCTCTTGTGCTATTTGTTTGGGGTCCTATGGGTTAGGTCAGGTTTTCTACAAAAGGACATACTCCACTGGAAAGCTTGTCTCAGTTCAAAGCACCAGGATTGTCTCCAAACAAGAACAAATATATTTGGGCTTATAGTTAATTTATGTTATGTTTCCCATATACACAGCATGTGGCTATAGGTAAACATAGCTCCCTAGTGGCTTTCTGTTCCCAGGGTGATATTTTGAAATTCCCTGTTTCTGAGACAGAGAACATGGAGTGATAATTTGAACCAGTGATACTAAAGGGTCAGTAAGTTTCTTTCTAGTTTCAGTTCATAAAAACTGCACTTTATGTCTAATAAGAAGTTCAGAAAGAAATAAAGTAAGAATTAGAGATGCACTGTGAATATAAAGTGCTATGTGTTATTATAAATGATGCTATGATTCTTACCTGTGGTTTGTATGAGACAGAATTAGTGCCTTTCTTTTCTAAACTTGACCGTGTCCTAGAAATTTCAATGTGTTTGAAAATGAAACTGTAATTTGGCTTTACATCTAATTCCTGCTTACTGTCCTCCCATTTCATCTCCTGTATAGTAGACTTGGGAATAATGAAAAACATCCAGGACATCCTCAAAGGGAAGATTACTTGATGCAATTGTCACTGCTTTGAGTAACCTTTTGAGACTCCCTATCCCTCCCTTTGCCTTCACCTGTATCCTCAAAGGCTGAAGTTTCAGTATCATCAGAGAACCTGACTAATCACAGGTGGACTGAAGGATCCCAATTTAATAGGGGAGAAACATTTTCAAATTCATACTCTGTTTCACTTTACAACATGGATTAAGCATATGACACTATTCTCAGAGACTTTGGACCAGTGGGCATAGCTCCTATATACAAAAGATGCTCTGTCCAGTGAGAAAAGATAAGGAGCTTTAAAGATAGTCTAGTGCTATCATGGAAATGATCAGCAGATCAACAGGTGCACAGAAATCTGTGCAGGTGAGAATAGTAATACCTACCATCTACTGGATGTTTAAAAGCAACCATGTGATTTACTAACACCTTTTCATTTAATCATTACAGCAACCATCCACAGAAGGCATGGTAAGTGTTGTATTCATGCACTTGTGAGGAAATAAGGTCCAGAAAGAAATAAAGTAAGAATTAGAGATGCACTGTGTTATATGGGTGAAGTATTTTCTCTTTCTTGAGTGCTCAAACTAGCCTTTGCAGACATAGATTCTAACTCAGATTCTTTGAGTCTGAAACATTTACTGCCACTTATACTGTTCTGCCTTTCCAAGGCAAATACTTGAAATTTGAAGTTGGGTGTTTGAGAAAGGGTTTATACTGAATGCAGAAGACTGGATGATATACACAATAAGAAAAGGAAGGTATGGATTCTGAGCAAATGGGGTGGCCATAGTAAGGCCAGAGTTGTATGAAAGTCCTGAAACTGTATGGCAAATACTTATGACACCAAGTGGAAGAACTAGAGAAAAAAAATTTTTTTTAAGGATGGGGACAGAATGAGTATAGCTGAGATTTCAATCTGACAGCATACTCATGGAAATGTCATTTTAATATTTAATATTTACTTTTTAATGTATGTGTATATGTGCATGTGAGCCTACATGTCATGGTGCACATGTGGAAGTTAGGGCTACACTAGTGGATTCTCTCCTCTCACTATTTGGGTCCCAAAGATCAAACTCAGGTTGTCAGGCTTGATGACAAGCACCCTTACTTGCTGAGCCATCTCTCCAAAACAATTGTAAAATTTTCTTAACAAACTTGCATGCTGCCCTTAAATTCTGTGTGATGTATTTTTGCAAATGTTTGTATTTGCACAAAAAATACAATGACCAGATCAGAGAGATGTCTTCCACAGAAGAGAATTTGGTTAAATAAAACATCGTATTTTAGTACTTGATTATCTGGAAGAGTTCTCTGAGTAGTTTGGTAACTGCAATCTTTATATGCCCCAATACAGGGAACGCCAGGGCCAAGAAGTGGGAGTGGATGGGCAGGGGAGCAGGGAGGGGGGAGGGAATTTTCGGGATAGCAGTTGAAATGTAAATTAAGAAAATATCTAATAAAAATTTTGAAAAAAATTGCTGGACCTGAGACACCAACACACTATAAGCTATAAGCTCTTAGGAAATGGTCTGAGAATTTGGACTACGTACGAGACTCTGCGTAATGTTGTGTCTGGAATTGGGTTAAGGCCAATTGTAGGTTTGGATTTTTGTGTTTTTGCTTTCTCTCTCTCTCTCTCTCTCTCTCTCTCTCTCTCTCTCTCTTCCCTTCCTTCCTTCCTTCCTTCCTTCCTTCCTTCCTTCCTTCCTTCCTTCCTTCCTTCCTTCCTACCTTCTTTCCTTCCTTCCTCTTTTTGTACAAAAATAAGGGATTTTGTACTTAACCATTATAGTCTTCAACTTTCTGGAATCCAGCTTACTTTCTCCAGTTTTGTCTTCCTTACCTTGGTTAGTTCATGGTCATACCCTCATCTAAGATGATCCCTCGTAAAGAAAAGTCTTGCTTAAAGAAATATGGTCTCCCAGTGCCTTGTGTTCTATATGGTTAATCTGTGGAATTTCTTACCTCTTTAAGCCCAGGCAATCTCTGTGCTTCATGCCTGTATCTGAAATGCCAGCCTTTCCAAATCTACCTACCTATACTTGGTTAAATTTTGTTTCTATTTCTGACCCTATCTTCAGAATCAATCACTCTTAACCACGGTACCATCTCTCCAAACTTTTTTGTCTTCATCTTCAGGACAACAAGAAATTTGGAGACAGCATTATTCTTCTGAAAATTGATGCTCATATTTTAGGAATCTGGAAACCAATTTTTTTATTAAAATAGGTATGTAATCCTAAACAGAATGTTGACCCCCCTTTTAATAGAAGCAACCTCTGCAGAAAGCCTTAGTACACATCATTTGAAGAACAAGATGACACTATCCCTTCAAGAACCCTAGAAGAGGCTGTGCCTCATTCATTTTTCTCCCCTGATTCCTGAAAACCACCTCTGACACATGACTCTGCTTGGCAAATATGTTCCCACTTGTTAGAAATGTACTTTTGTACCACTAAATCTCTTCAGCACCTTGCTAACCAGTCAGGAAACAAGATTTTTGAAAGGGGAACTAATGTGGCTCTAAAAAGGACACTATTCATTACCATTTCCAGCATATCAACCAAGGAACGGGTACACAGATATTCTTTCCCACAACAAAATATCAATCTAAAGTTAGCTCAAGGTGATTTAAAAAAAGAAGGATAAAGAAGAAGGAGGAAGAGGAAGAAGAAAAGAAGAAAAATAAGAAAAGAAAAGGAATGAAGGAAAGAAGGAGAAGAAGAAGTAGAAGAAGGAGGAGAAGGAGGAGAAGGAGGAGAAGGAAGAGAAGGAGAAGGAGAAGAAAGAAGAAGAGGAGGAGGAAGAGGAAGAGGAGGAAGAGGAGGAGGAGAAGAAATAAGCAGGAGCAGCAGGCTCTGATGATGACTATTGGCACAACAGAAGGAGCACATCCACAACAGATAGATGTTTAAGCCAATTCAATATTTTCTAAGATTACCATTTAATTCCTGCATGACCAGTAAACACTGTTACACAGTTAAATGGACAAGTAGAGTCACACTAAGACATGGGTTCTAAGAAGCAAGAAGCAGCAGTGGTATAGACAGACAGCGGCAAAGGCAGCAGCAACCGCAGATCTTATATGCGTTTGTTGGTAAATTTCTAGATGTTCAATTGTCGGAGTTTCTTCTGTAGTAGTCTTTTCTTCAATAATTTCAAGGTAGACATGGTTGGTTTTCATCTTCCTCTACTTCAGATTGTAGCTCCTCCGATATCAGTTGTCTGGCCAATTTGATGTTTAATCCTTCGTTGTAGTGTAACTTCCTTTTCAACTCAAATTGCCGTTGCTTTTCTTGTTTGTCCAGGAAGAATTTGCTACTATGCTCACCACTGCTTTCTTGCTCCTCACCCTGATAACTGGTTCCCAAAGTGTCAGAGGCTGCGAGATCCTTCTCTAAGGTGTTGGAGGTCGTGGCATCTTTTCCTTGAATTTCACTTAAGGTGTCTTCTCCTTCATGTGGCACAGTGCCATAGGGGTTGCTGGGCTCATTCTTCTTCATCAGGCCATAGTCTTTGTAGGATGGATAGTGGGTTGCTAGTATGTTGGATTCGTCCCACTTCTGCGATTTCTTCCTTTGCAACCCCTGGGTGCCTGGTCTTCCAGATGGCTGGGAAGAATCCTCCACTGAAGATGTTAAACTTTTGTTTTTGAGTATCCCCTTGATGGGTCTGTGTGAGGAGGTGGAGGCTGCCATGACTGGGAAACTAAGGGCCAAGCTAGAATTGGGCCGACGCAGCCACTTGTCCACGCTCCGGACTCAAGCCGGAGCTAGATCTGTCTGGAGGACAGGTTCTCAGAACTTCATTACCAGTGCCGGGTCTGGGGAGGTCACAAAGGAAACCCTGAGATAAGTCACAATGCAGCGTGACTTCATCACCACAGCTGTCACGGCTTGGCGGAACTTTCTGGTGGTCATCTTGGTTTGTTTGTTTGCTTGTTTTTTGTTTGTTTGTTTTTTCCTTGCTTTGTAAATTAATGTAA
The DNA here is from genome assembly GCA_902729485.2 of Mus minutoides. Classification (NCBI taxonomy): domain Eukaryota; kingdom Metazoa; phylum Chordata; class Mammalia; order Rodentia; family Muridae; genus Mus; species Mus minutoides. Next base: position 739,973 of record LR753359.1, on the reverse strand, counting down.
TAGGAATATACGCATTTGTGGTATATGAAAGAGAATCATTACTACACTCTGAGCATTGGGAAGCCATGTAAAACACATTTCTTATTATATATGTTGAGAACTCACTACTTTGATTGGAAAGATGCGAGATGTTAGCTAGATGAAAAATTTCCTACCCTCTCCTACATGTCCCTCTCCACATATATTCATGTTTTCCCTCCTGTCTTTCATGTCTCAGAGACTAACCACATCAACAGATACTTAGAGCAGTTGGGAACCTGGGTTAATCTTGTAGCCGAGATCTCATCAGATTCCTCTTGTGCTGGCCTACATATTTTAATAAACTCATTTGATTTTTCAGCCTTTCACCCTAAGGTAGTGTCTGTCTTTTTCCCTAAGGTGCATTTCCTATAAGCAGCAAAACGTTGGGTCTTGTTTGTGTAGCCAGTCTGTTAGTCTGTGTCTTTTTATTGAGGAATTGAATCCATTGATGTTAAGAGAAATTAAAGAAAAATAGTTGTTGCTTCCTGTTATTTTTGTTGTTAAAGTTGGGATTCTGTTCTTGGGGCTGTCTTCTTTTAGGATTGTTGAAGGATTACTTTATATTTTTTTCTAGGGTGTAGTTTCCATCCTTGTTTTGGTGGTTTCCCTTTATTATCCTTTGAAGGGCTGGGTTCTTGGAAAGATATTGTGTGAATTTGGTTTTATCATGGAATACTTTGATTTCTCCATCTATGTTAATTGAGAGTTTTGCTGGATATAGTAACCTGGGTTGGCATTTGTGTTCTCTTAGGGTCTGTATAACCTCTGTCCAGGATCTTCTGGCTTTCATAGTCTCAGGTGAGAAGTCTGGTTTAATTCTAATAGGCCTGCCTTTATATGTTACTTGACCTTTTTCCCTTACTGCTTTTAATATTCTATCTTTATTTAGTGCATTTTTTGTTTTGATAATTATGTGTCTGGAGGAATTTCTTTTCTGGTCCAGTCTATTTGGAGTTCTGGCCCTTTAAGTTGAAAATCCTCTTTTTCATCTACTCCTATTATCCGTAGGTTTGGTCTTCTCATTGTGTCCTGGATTTCCTGGATGTTTTGAGTTAGGATCTTTTTGCATTTTGCATTTTCTTCGATTGTTGTGCCCATGTTCTCTATGGAATCTTCTGCACCTAAGATTCTCTCTTCCATCTCTTGTGTTCTGTTGCTGATGCTCAAACATCTATGGTTCCTGATTTTTTTCCTAGTGTTTCTATCTCCAAAGTTGTCTCACTTTGGGTTTTCTTTATTATTTCTATTTCCTGGCCTAGTCGGACATTATTGAGAGGAGAGGCCCCTTGGTATTGTAATCTTTATATACACCAATACAGGGGAACACCAGGGCCAATAAGTGGGAGTGGGTGGGCAGGAGAACAGGGCGAGGGGAGGGGGGGAACTTTCGGGATAACATTTGAAATGTAAATTAAGAAAATATCTATTAAAAAAATAAAAAAAGAAACTCATTTGATTTCTTCTGCTGCTATCCTGTTTCAAGTCACTACCACTTCTTGGGGCAACTAGCAGCCCCACAGCCTTTGAATTAGACTGTCTAGACCTGCTTTCTAGTCTATGACCAACCCTCCAAGTACAGTAATCTTGAAATCCCTTCTTTCAACCTCTCAAATAACTTGTTTAATGTCCTTAAAATCAAGATGAGATCCTGGAAGAAAGCAGAAAGAGCATATTTGGATGGTTGTCTAGAGCTGTGGTTCTCAACCTGTGGGTCGCAACTCCATCCAGGTCAAACAACCCTTTCACTTGGGTCACCTAAGACAAATGGAAAGCATATTTATATCACAATGTACTACAGTAGCAACATAACAGTTATGAGGTAGTGATGAAAATAATTTTATGGTTTGGGTCGCCACAACTTGATGAATTATCTTAAAGAGACACCATACTGCAAAAATTAAGAATCACTGCTCTATGGCCTTCTCTCACAAAATTCAGTTTACTAACCCCTACTTTTGAATTAGCCTTTCAATTTCAGAAGTGGTCATGACATTTCCTGTCCAAAACCCTTTTAAGATCCCCTTGAAACCTCAAATATTTTATCAGAGAACAGTATCCCAGGGCCAGAAACTCTCTCGCAAAGCAAGTATTTCTCCCTGTACATTTATGCTACCTCTATTCTCCTTGGCATCACCCAGAGTCATTTAAATTATATTATCTGTGTATAATTATCTAGAAAATACACAGACAAAGGATGTAACAAAGAAGCACTCCTCTGGCCTGATTTTAATCAGGCTTCTTTGAACCCTCTGAACGTGTAGACCTAACAATAGGTTTCACCAACTGTTGGTACAGAATCCAGTTTGAACTTTAATACTATTATCAAGTTAGTGAAATCCTGATTTGGTTCTGAGACCCTTAGATATATGACCAAATTTATCATGCTGAATATACTAGATAACTGGCTACTCTGACTTATTTTAAAGAAGAATCCTGGTAGTTCAGTCTACTAAGAGTACTCTTATTCCTCCTGCTTTTTTAGTATTCTAATCACTGATTCCCCTCACCTATCCTTTTGCTACAAGCCACAATTTGTAATGTTATAGATATGTTTCATTTATTATTCCCTCTGGAATACCACTGCAGTGGTAATAATACTTTGCAAAAAAAATCAATATTGAATATAGTATCCTTTACAGTCTTTATGCATGTTTTCCTTTTAGAGTTATTGGACAGGATCAGATATACCATTAGAAAGTTGAACCTCTTGCCCTGAACTATAGACACAATTGCAGCATTTGTCTTCACTTCTGGCTGTACTGATTAAGGAACCTGTGGTTGATTCCAACTCCTGGTGATAGTCTGTCAAAGTATCTTGCAGATACATTTAGATTACATGATTTTGGGAAAGTATCTGCCTTGAAGCTGGTTTACAGTCCTGGCACATTTTTTTTTTTTTTTTTTCTAGATCCTAAAGACACAAAGTGATTTTTTTAGCATTTATTTATTTATTTATTTATTTATTTATTTATTTATTTATTATTAGATAATTTCTTCATTTACATTTCAAGTGTTATCCCATAAGTCCCCTATACCCTCCCCCCACCCTGCTCCTCTACCCACCCACTCCCACTACTTGGCCCTGGCATTCCCCTGTACTGGGGCATATAAACGTTGTTAAACCAAGGGCCTTTCTTTCCCAATAATGACCAACTAGGCCATCTTCTAATACATATGCAGCTAGAGACATGAGCTCTGGGGGTTCTGATTAGTGCATATTGTTGTTCCATCTATAGGTTTGTAGACCACTACAGCTCTTGGGTACTCTCTCTAGCTCCTACATTGGGGCCCCTGTGTTCTACCCTAGAGATGATTGTGAGCATCCACTTCTGTATTTGTCAGGGACTGTCAAAGCCTCACAGAAGACAGCTATATCAGAGTCCTTTCAGCAATATCCTGCTGGCATATGCAGTAGTGTCTGCATGTGGGGGCTGATTATGGGATGGAACACCTAGGCGGGGCACTCTCTGAATGGTCCATCCTTTCATTTTAGCTCCAAAATTTGTCTCTGCACCTCCTTCCATGTATATTTTAATCCCTATATAGGGAGGAATGAAGTATCCATGCCTTGGTCTTTCTTGATTTTCTTGTGTTTTGGAAATTGTATCTTGAGTATTCTAGGTTTCTGGGCTAATATCCGCTTATCGGTGAGTTCATATTAAGTGACTTCTTTTGTGATTGGGTGACCTCACTCAGGAAAATATCCTCCAGATACATCCATTTGCTCAAGAATTTCATAAATTCATTGTTTTTAATACCTGAGTAGTGCTCCATTGTGTAAATGTAGCACATTTTCTGTATCCATTCCTCTGTTGAGGGACATCTGGGTTCTTTCCAGCTTCTGGCTATTATACACAAGGCTGCTATGAACATAGTGGAGCATGTGTGCTTGTTACCAGTTGAAACATATTCTGGGTATATGCATAGTAGTGATATTGCTGGATCTTTCGGTAGTACTATGTCCAGTTTTCTGAGAAACCGCCAGACTGATTTCAAGAGTGGTTGTACCAGCTTGCAATCCCACCAGCAATGGAGGAGTGTTCCTCTTTCGCCACATCCTCACCAGCAACTGGAGGATATCATCCTTCACGAGGTAACCAAATCACAAAAGAAGTCACTTGATATGCACTCATTGATAAGTGGATATTATCCCAGAAACTTAGAATACCCAAGATCCAATTTGCAAAGCACAAGAAAAACAAGAATAACAAAGACTAAATATTAAAAGCAGTATTTTAAAAAGGTCAAGTAAAATATAAAAGCAAACCTATTGGAATAACACCAGAGTTCTCACCAGATACTATGAAAGCTAGAAGATTCTGGACAGATGTTATACAGATCCTAAGAGAACACGAATGCAAGCCCAGGCTACTATACCCAGCAAAACTCTTAATTACCATAGATGGAGAAACCAAAGTATTCCATGACAAAACCAAACTCACACAATATCTTTCCATGAATCCAGCCTTTCAAAGGATAATAAAGGGCAAACACCAACACAGGGAGGGAAATTACACCCTAGAAATAGCAAGAAAGTAATCATTCAACAAACATAAAAGAAGACAGCCACAAGAACAGTATCCCAACCCTAACAACAAAAATAACAGAAAGCAACAACTACTTTTCCTTAATATTTCTTAATATCTATGGACTCAATTCCCCAATGAAAAGACATAGACTAAAACACTGGGTACACAAAAAGGACACAAGACTTTGCTGCTTACAAGTAACCCACCTCAGGGAAAAAGACAGACACTACCTCAGAATACAAGGCAGGAAAACAATTTTCCAAGCAAATGTTCCAAAGAAACAAGCTGGAGTAGCCATTCTAATATCGAATAAAATCGACTTCCAACAAAAAGTTATCAAAAAAGACAAGGAGGGGCACTTCATACTCATCAAAGGTAAAATCTTGCAAGAGGAACTCTCAATTCTAATAGCTCTGCCTTTATATGTTTCTTGACCATTATCCATTACTGCTTTTAATATTCTATCTTTATTTAGTGCATTTGTTCTTTTGATTATTATGTGTCAGAAAGAATTGCTTTTCTTGTCCAGTCTATTTGGAGTTCTGTAGGCTGCTTGCATGTTCATGGGCATCTCTTTCTTTAGCTTAGGGAAATTTTCTTCTATAATTTTGTTGAAGATATTTAAGTTGAAAATCTTCATTCTTATCTCTACCTATTACTCTACCTATTATCCTTAGGTTTTGTCTTCTTATTTTGTCCTGGATTTCCTTGATATTTCATGGTAGAATTTTCTTGCATTTTCTTTGATTGCTGTGTCCATGTTCCTTGTGGAATCTTTTGCACTTGAGTTTCTATCTTCCATCTCTTGTATTCTGTTGCTGATGCTCGTATCTATGGTTATTTATTTCTTTCCTAGGGTTTCTATCTCCAGAGTTGTCTACCCACGTTTTTTTTTTTTTTTTTTTTTTTTTTTTTTTTTTTTTTTTTTTTTTTTTTTTTTTTTTTTTTTTTTTTTTTTTTTTTTTTTTTTTTTTTTTTTTTTTTTTTTTTTTTTTTTTTTTTTTTTTTTTTTTTTTTTTTTTTTTTTTTTTTTTTTTTTATTTTTTTCTTCTTCCTTATTTTGTTCTTGTCCAATTCCATCAACTATTTTGTTGTATTTTCCTGACTTTCCTAAAGGGATTTTTTTTGTATTTCCTCTTTATGGACTTCTACCTCTTTAGCAGTGTTCTCCTTTATTTCTTTAAGTGAGTTATTAATGCCCTTCTTAAAATCCTCTACCAGCATCATGAGATACGATTTTAAATCTGAATCTTTACTTTCAGGTGTGTTGGGGTATTCAGGACTCACTGTGGTGGGCATACTGGGTTCTGGTTATGCTGAGTGATCTTGGTTTCTGTTTGTAAGATTCTTTTTTTTTTTTCAACTTTTATTAGATATTTTCTTCATTTACGTTTCAAGTGTTATCCAGAAAGTTCCCTATACCCTCCCCCCTCCCGGCCCTGCTCCCCTACCCATCCGCTCCCACTTCTTGGCCCTGGCGTTCCCCTGTATTGGGGCATATAAAGTCTGCATGACCAAGGGGCCTCTCTTACCACTGATGGCCAACTAGGCCATACTCTTCTATATATGCAGCTAGAGACATGAGCTCAGGGGGTACTAGTTAGTTCATGGTTATTCTTCCACCTAGAGGGTTGAAGACCCCTTCAGCTCCTTGGGTACTTTCTCTAGCTCCTTCTTCTTTGGGAACCCTGTGTTCCATCTAATAGCTGACTGTGAGCTTCCACCTCCATGTTTGCCAGGCATTGGTATATTTTCCCCCAAGACAGCTATATCCCGGCCCTTTCAGCACCATATTGCTAGCATATGCTATAGTGTCTATGTTTGGTGGCTTATTGTGGGATGGATCCCTGGCAACCTCAGTCATTGGGTCCATCCTTTGGAATCAGCTTCATACATGATCTCTTTAACTCTTTCAATGTGTGGTTTGTTCTTAATTCTAGGAAGGGGTGACGTGTCCACATTTTGATCTTCCTTCTTCTTCAGTATCATGTGTTTAATAAATTGTATCTTGGGTACTCTAGGTTTCTGGGCTAAGATCCACATATCAGTGAGTACATGTTATGTGAGTTCTTTTGTGAATGGGTTACTTCACTCAGGATGATGGTCTCCAGATCCATCCATTTGCCTAGGAATTTCATTTATTTATTGTTTTTAATAACTGAGTAGTACTCCATTGTGTAAATATACCAAATTTTTTGTATCCATTCTTCTGTTGAGGGACATCTGGGTTCTTTCCAGTTTCTGGCTATTATGAATAAGGCTGCTATGAACATAGTGGAACATGTGTCCTTGTTACCAGATGGAATATCTTCTGGATATATGCCCAGTAGGGGTATTGCAGGATCTTCCGGTAGTACTATGTCCAATTTTCTGAGGAACCNAGCTTGCATTCCCACCAACAATGGAGGAGTGTTCCCCTTTCTCCACATCCACGCCAGCATCTGTTGTCACCTGAATTTTTGATCTTAGCCATTCTTACTGGTGTGAGGTGGAATCTCAGGGTTGCTTTGATCTACATTTCCGTGATGATTAAGGATGTTGAACATTTTTTCAAGTGCTTCTCAGCCATTCGGTATTTCTCAGTTCAGAATTCTTTGTTTAACTCTGTGCCCCACTTTTTAATGGGGATATTTGATTTTCTGGTGTCCACCTTCTTGAGTTCTTTATATATATTGGATATCAGTCCCCTATCTGATTTAGGATTAGTAAAGATCCTTTCCCAATCCGTTGGTGGCCCTTTTGTCCTGTTGACAGTATCTTTTGTCTTACAGAAGCTTTGCAACTTTATGAGGTCCCATTTGTCAATTCTTGATCTTACAGCACAAGCTTTTGCTGTTTTGTTCAGGAATTTTTCCCCAGTGCCCATATCATCGAGGCTTTTCCCCACTTTCTCCTCTATTAGTTTCAGTGTCTCTGGTTTTATGTGGAGGTCTTTCAACCACTTATACTTGACCTTAGTGCAAGGAGATAAGAATGGATCAATTCCTAGTCTTCTACATGATAGCTGCCAGTTGTGCCAGCACCATTTGTTGAAAAGGCTGTCTTTTTTCCACTGGATAGTTTTAGCTCCCTTGTCAAAGATCAGGTGACCATAGGTGTGTGGATTCATTTCTGGGTCCTCGATCCTATTCCATTTATCTACCTGTCTGTTGCTGTACCAGTACCATGCAGTTTTTGTTATGATTACTCTGTAGTACAGCTTGAGGTCAGGCATGGTGATTCCACCAGAGGTTCTTTTATTGTTGAGAAGAGTTTTCACTAGTCTAGGTTTTTTGTTATTCCAGATGAACTTGCTAATTGTCTTTTCTAGATCCTTGAAGAATTGAGTTGGTATTTTGATGGGGATTACATTGAATCTGTAGATAGCTTTTGGCACAATAGCCATTTTACTATATTGATTCTGCCAATCCATGAGCATGGGAGATCCTTCCATCTCCTGAGATCTTCCTCAATTTCTTTCTTCAGAGACTTGAAGTTCTTGTCATACAAATTTTTCACTTCCTTCGTAAGAGTCACTCCAAGAAATTTTATATTGTTAGTGCCTATTGTGAAGGGTGATGTTTCCTTGATCTCTTCTTCAGCCAGTTCATCCTTTGTATAGAGAAAGGCCATCGATTTGTTTGAGTTAATTCTATATCCAGCTACTGCACTAAAGCTGTTTATCAGGTTTGGGAGTTCTCTGGTGGAGTTTTGGGGGTCACTTATATATACTATCATATCATCTGCAAATATCGATAATTTGAGTTCTTTCTATCCAATTTGTATCCCCTTGACCTCCTTTTGTTNTTTTGTCAAATGCTTTCTCAGCATCTAAGGAGATGATCATGTGGTTTTTATCTTTGACTTTGTTTATATAGTGTATTACGTTGATGGATTTCCGTATATTAAACCATCCCTGCATTCCTGGGATGAAGCCTACTTGGTCATGATGGATGATTGTTTTGATGTGTTCTTGGATTTGGTTGGTGAGAATTTTGTTGAGTATTTTTGCATCGATATTCATGAGGGAAATTGGTCTGAAGTTCTCTATCTTTGTTGTGTCTTTATGGGGTTTAGGTATCAGAGTAATTGTGGTTGCATAGAATGAATTGGGTAGTGTACCTTCAGATTCTATTTTGAGAAGAACTGGAACTAGGTCTTCTTTGAAGGTCTGATAGAACTCTGCACTAAACCCATCTTGTCCTGGGCTATTTTTGGTTGGGAGACTATTAATGACTGCTTCTATTTCTTTAGGAGATATAGGGCTGTTTAGGTCATTAATCTGATCCTGTTTTAACTTTGGAACTTGGTATATGTCTATAAAGTTATCCATTTCATCCAGATTTTCCAGTTTTTTTGAATATAACCTTTTGTAGAAGGATCTGATGGTGTTTTGGATTTCCTCCAGATCTGTTGTTATGCCTCCCTTTGTTTGTAAGATTCTTACATTAGCCTTTAGCCATCTGGTAGTCTCTGGTGTTAGATGTTCTAGGTGTCTCTGGTAGAGCTTGTTCCTCCTGTGATTTTGTTAGCCTCTGTCATCCCTCCTGAGATGTCTAACTCTCTCCTGAATCTGAGTGGTCAGAGCACTCTCTGCAGGCAAGCTCTCCTCTTGCAGGGAAAGTGCCCAGAAATCTGGAGCTCAGATCTACCTCCAGAGTCCCAGGATCAGAGCCCTCTCTGGAGGCCAACTCGCCTTTGGCAAGGAAGGTGCCCAGGGGTCTGGGTCTTCTTTGCAAATAAGTTAAAAATGGTATAAAAAGAAGATAAAATGGTTTCTTAGTGATTTCTATGTAAAATAATACATTTTTAAATGTTGAGTAAATCATCTTTTTTTCAAAAATGGCTGTGGATTTCTGGCTATCTTGCTAAGTTATAATCATACTACATATTTACTTATTTCCTTCCTGAAACTTACCATTTATATTCAATCTCTAGGGTTTATTAAGATTTTTGCTTTAATTGCATAAATTAAGCATCAGAAGTCATTGGCTGTAACTCCAAATGGTCATGGACTAATTGTTAAAATATGGACATGTTTACTTTCTGTTTTTGGCCCTTTAGCTTCTACATTTCCCCTTTGATAGTTCAGCAAGGTTAAATCGTTGAAAACTGATGTAACATTTTTTTTTCTATTTGGGGAAAGGTTTTATAGCTGAAAAGGGGTATGATAAGACCCTGGTTGGTGTTACAGATTGAAAGGGTTATTTCTGATAATTTCTATGGCCATACAAGGCCATACAACATGTTTAAAAATGGACCAGCTAAAATCATACAATGTCAATCATTTCTTAGATTATGTTTTTACTACAACAGAAGAGAGAACTTTCTAGTTTCTTTTGCTGTTGCAAAATAACTTGAAAACAAGCAACTTCAGTATGTGGGGATTGGGTAGTGGGGTTGGGTGTATTAATTCCTCTTACAATTCCAGCTAATAATCTGTTTACCAGAGGAGGAAAATCACATTTGGAGCAACTACAAGCAACTTGTCACATCGTATCCACTGTCATGATCAGTGAGAAATAAAAGTGCACAAGCTGGCTTGCTCGCATGCAGTTTCCTCCCCTCTTATACAGTTTTTAGATACCCTCCTAGGGAGTGGTGCTACTGGCACTTGGCTGAGTATTCCCACATCAATTAACCAAAAAGACAATGCCCGGCAGACCTGCTCACAGTCTGACTTGATCTAGAAAATTCCTCAGGCCTCTCTTGCTCTCTTCTTTCTTCTAGGTTGGACCAAGCTGACAGTTAACAGTTTTCAAACACTGAGGGTGTGAAGGCAAGAATGCTTTACCATTTAAAGATTTTTAAAAATTATTTTTAATTGTTTTTGTGTGCTCACACGTATGTGCACATGTGAGTAAGGTTGCTCTAGAAAGTCAAAGACATTTGATCAGCAGGAGTTGAAGATACAGATGATTGTGTGCAATCTATTCAAGCAGTCAAGTCAAACTGGGGTCATTTGAGAGAGCAGTACATATATTTACCAGCTGAGACATCTTTCTAGCCTCAAGAATGCTTTCTTTAGAAATACAGCTATATTGTAGAAAACACTGGAAAATGACAAATATGACCACTTCAGTTTTACACACACACACACACACACACACACACACACACACACACACACACACACACACACACACACACACACACACACACACACACACACACACACAATATCAGCTATACCACTGCCCTACAAGGGAAAGTTTGTTTAGATAAGGTGATATTTATAACCTACAGCAATGGTCCATTTTCTTCTCTAAGATAGAAACAGAAAACTGTCTTTCTGATTAAGAACTTTGGCATACCTACACTTTCTGTTAGGATGAGCTGCAACCCTATGAGCGGACAAACTCTACCTACTCCATATTTCTGAATGTAGAAGAGGTGACAGAGAAGAACCTTGGGTACTAACCAGAGTTATCATCTGGGTTTTATATTGATTGCTAAAGGGAAGTGTGGAAGGGCCATCTCATTTATTATCATCAAACGTTCACCTCATTGTGGGCATATCCAACAAATTAAAAATGTTGCTGTGTTTATGATTGGATTGAAGGAGTAAAGCATGATTTAAAAGTTAGTAGAAGCATTCAGGGGAGACTACATAGTTTAAAAGTCTCAGATACCTAGAAGAAGAAGAGAAAAAAAAAAGAACTGCCTTGACATGAAATTATCTTAGCCTCAGCAAGGACAAAGGAGTCACCTTTAGGCAGAAAGAAGTTGATTCTTGTGCTTGTTGGATTTTATCAACTTGACACAAACCTAGACATATCTGAGAGAAGGGACTCTCAATTGAGTTCCTTCATCAGATTGTCATATTCTTAATTAATGATTGACATGGGAGACCTCACCTTTGGGTAGGCAGTATCACCCCTGGAAAGGTGGCCCTAGGTTGTATTAGAAAGCAAGCTAAGAAGCAACAAGCCAATGGTGTTCTTCTATGGATTCTTTATCAGTTTTTACATTGAGATTCCTACCCTGAGTTCTTGACCCAACTTTCCTGAAAAATAGACAGTGAAATGGAAGTGTAAGCCAAATATACACAAGTTGTTATTAGTCACAGAGTTTGTTACAATAGTAGTAATTAGAACAGAGGAATCCTAGCAAAGAGAACATTAATAGGCTGCTAACAGAGTAGCACCACTGCTTTTAGCTTTCAATACAGAAGTGGAAACAGTATGCCCAGATAAGTAATGAGAACCTTCCAGGAATATTTCAAGAAGAGTTATGAGATGGGTTCTCTAAATTAGCTTGACTCCTATAGGATGTACAGGGACTATGAGGAGATAGCTTATAAAAATTTTATCATGGAGACCTCCAGATCCAATAATATATAGATTACTTCAGCTCAGATCCCATGCAGAGATGAGTTTTACCCTTTCTGTTAGTGTGAAGATTCACAACTGGTGAAAGTGCAGTGAATAAATGTCTATGGACTACTCTGCTATAAATCCATCTATATCACACTCTCACTCCAAAGGCTCAGAGAAGATCCCAGAAGAGGAGGAGGCAAATGTATTGCAAAGGACAGAGGTTGGCTACAACTGCTGAAAACCAATGTCTTCTCAGAACAACAGGCTACTCTATTCACAACAGTTATGAATGCCTTCACAAAGCTGTACAAGTTCAAGATGAAGCCAATGAACAATCCAACATGGATAGAGGAGGGACTCCTGGGGTCTCACCCCCTGCTAAGGAGATCTTGACAGTTGGAGGAGAGAAAATCTGTTATCTTTTCTGATGTGGCCTTGGTTGTTCACATTCCCATGGATGGCCCCACTTCACTGGACAAACATTCAGCTCCAAGTGGACTTGGAGGGAGGTATAAAAGTTGACATGAATTTAGGAAGGAGATATAGAAATGAGGTGACTGGGAAGAGTTAAAGGTAAGAGTGGAGCGTGGGTATAACAAACAAATATATAGATGTATAAAATTGTCAAATAATAAAAACTGTATTTAAAAAGTTATATTGTAAAGCTCAGAAAAGTTAAAGAAAAGATGGCATATACTGGAGTTTCATGGTGGATGTTCACCTTTGCTTTGCTGGAACAGAAGATGCAGGTTTCCAAGAGGCTACTAGAGTTATGTTATTGAAGTATCATGGAGAGGAACAGTCTTAAATCTGGGCAAATGATTTTATGATTCCAGATGAGTGGAGTTGCATGAATCAGGGCACCTTGGTAGTGTTTGGCCCAGGGAGCTCTTAGATTAGTGGTTCTCATCCTGTGGGTCATAACCTCCTTGGTGGTGAACAGAATGTTTCACAGGGGTCACCTAAGACCATTAGAAAACACAGATATTTCCATAATAATTCATAACAGTAAAAATTAAAGTTATTAAGTAGCAACAGATATAATTTTATAGTTGGAAGTCACCACAATATAAGGAACCACATTAAACTATCTTAGCATTAGGAAGGTAGAGAACCACTGATTCTGTGGGAAGAATTTGTGGTAGGCCTAGTCTCCTAGGTTAAAGTAGGGAGGAAAACTCAAAAAGGTAGAGTTTGGCTGTACTTTTCCTGGAACTAGTCATATTCATGACTATCTATGCCTGCTACATAACATGCTGAGAGAGGTATATGAGCCTAGGAAGAGGCCTGTCTCTAGGAAGGATCTACCATAAAAGTCTTTGCAGGGATGAAGTGATTGTAATAACAGTCATTAGAAACAAAAGTGAATATGGTACAGACCCTGTTCTAGTAGACAGCCCAGTAATTAAAATAATTATGGAAAGATGTTGAGGCTCTGGGTGCAATTCAGTTGCAGCATTTTGAAGATGCCAGTAGTACAGACCACCAAGGACAGCAGCAGCTGTGGAATAGGGCGTGCCGGAACATCAGAGATGAGCTATATGTGCACAGAGGGTGGTGTAAGCTTTTTGGAGGAACCCAGAAGATTATGACACAGGACACTGAGTTCCTGACACAGTATACTTTGGTTTTACTTTGCTTATAAATGCCCAGGATTTTCCCTCTTGGAGTAAGAAAATGTATAACTATATTTTTATTTATAGCGGTTCTCAGTTGAAAGAGCCTTTGAACTTTCAAAGAGCTATGACATTTTGAGATATTTTGGACTTTCTGAGGGACTCTGAATATGTCAGAGATAATTTTCAATTTTAGAAAAACTTTGTATTTTTAGAGAGATTTTTAATATTTTAAAGAGACTTTAGACTTTTATAGGAACAACAATATGAACTAACCAGAACCCCCAGAACTCATGTCTCTAGCTCCATATGCATTAGAAGATGGCCTAGTCGGCCATCATTGGGAGGAGAGGCCCCTTGGTACTGCAATCTTTATATACCCCAATACAAGGGAACGTCAGGACCAAGAAGTGGGAGTGGGTGGGCAGGGGAACAGGGTGGGGGAGTGGGGAGTGAACTTTCGGGATAGCATTTGAAATGTAAATTAAGGAAATATCTAATAAAAATTGAAAAAAATGTTGAATTTTTAAAAAAAGTAAGATGGTAAATGTTGGAAAGCTTTATAGTGTGTTACTGGTATTAATATGAGTCCTGGGTATGAGCAGGAAAGGAAAGTTTATGGATTAACAAAGGGTCAATTATGTGGCTAGTTATATGTCAGATTTTTTTAATCAATTAGTTTTTATTAGATATTTTCTTAATTTACATTTCAAATGTTATCCCAAAAGATCCTCCCTTCCCCCCGCCCTGTTCCCCTGCCCACCCACTCCCACTTCTTGGTCCTGGCGTTCCCTGTATTGGGGTATATAAAGATGACAATACCAAGGGGCCTCTTCACCTAATGATGGCCCACTAGGCCATCTTCTGTTACATGTGGAGCTAGAGACACATGTTCTGGGGGTTCTGGTTAGTTCATATTGTTGTTCCTCTTCTAGGGTTGCAGACCTCTTCAGCTCCTAGGGTTCTATCTCTAACTTCTCCATTGTGGGCACTGTGTTCCATCATATAAATGATTATGAGCATCCACTTCTATACAAAACAGCTATATCAGATTCCCTTAAGTAGGCACAAGCTGTCCTATGCAATAGTGTCTGAGTTTAATGGCTGATTATGGGATGGATCCCCCCTGGAGGGGTAGTCTCTGTATGGTCCATCCTTTCATCTTAGCTGTAAACTTTGTAACTCCTTTTATGGGTATTTTGTTTCCTATTCACAAGAGGAATGAAATATCCACTCACTGGTCTTCCTTCTTGATTTTCTTGTGTTTTGCAAATTGTATCTTGGGTATTCTAAGTTTCTGGGCTAATATCCATTCATCAGTGAGCGCTTATCCAATGACTTATTTTGTGATTGGGTTACCTCACTAAGGATTATATCCTCCAGATACATCCATTTGCCCAAGAATTGCATGAATTCATTTTTTTTTAATAGTGGAATAGTACTCCATTGTGTAAATGTACCACATTATCTGTATCCATTCCTCTGGTGAGGGACATCTGGGTTCTTTCCAGCTTCTGGCTATTATAAATAAGTCTGCTATGAACATAGTGGAACATGTTTCCTTTTTACCAGTTGGAACATCTTCTGGGTATATGCCCAGGAGAGGTATTGCAGGATCTTTCAGTAGTGCTATGTCCAATTTTCTGA
The DNA here is from genome assembly GCA_902729485.2 of Mus minutoides. Lineage (NCBI taxonomy): Eukaryota > Metazoa > Chordata > Mammalia > Rodentia > Muridae > Mus > Mus minutoides. The sequence goes on along the minus strand of LR753359.1, from coordinate 724,862 downwards.
GAAAACTCCAGACTGACTTCCAGAGTGGTTGTACAAGCTTGCAATCCCACCAGAAATGGAGGAGTACTCCTCTTTCTCCACATCCTCCCTAGCATCTGCTGTCACCTGAATTTTTGATCTTAGGCATTCTGACTGGTGTGTGGTGGAATCTCAGTTTTGTTTTGATTTGCATTTCCCTGATGATTAAGGATGTTGAACATTTTTTCAGACGTTTCTTAGCCATTCGGAATTCCTCAGTTGAGAATTCTTTGTTTAGGTCTGTACCTCATTTTTTAATGGGGTTATTCGTTTTTCTGGAGTCTAGCTTCTGTAGCTCCTTGTAGATGTTGGATATTAGTCTCCTATCAGATTTAGGATTGGTAAAAATCCTTTCCCAATCTGTTGGTGGCCTTTTTGTCTTTCTGACTGTGTCTTTTGCCTTACAGAAGCTTTGCAATTTTATAAGGTCCCATTTGTGAATTCCTTATCTTGCCGCACAGGCCATTGCTGTTGTGTCCCCTGTGCCCATATCTTCGAGGGTTTTCCCAACTTTCTCCTCTATAAATTTCAGTGTCTCTGGTTTTATGTGGAGGTCTTTAATCCATTTAGACTTAAGCTATGTACAAGGAGATAAGAGTGGATCAATTCGCATTCTTTTACATGCTAACAGCCAGTTGTGCCAGCACCAATTGTTGAAAATGCTGTCCTTTTTCCATTGGATGGTTTTACCTCCATTGTCAAAGATCAGGTGGCCATAGATGTGTGCATTCATTTCTGGGTCTTCAATTCTACTCCATTGATTTATCTGTTGGTTGCTGTACCAGTACCATGCAGTTTTTTATCACAATTGCTCTGTAGTACAGCTTAATGTCTAGATGAATTTGCATATTGCCCTTTCTACCTCAGTGAAGAATTGAGTTGGAATGTTGATGGAGATTGCATTGAATCAGTAGATTGCTTTTGGCAGGATAGCCATTTTGATTATATTAGTCCTGCCAATCCATGAGCATGGGAGATCTTTCAGTCTTCTAAGATCTTCTTCAATTTCTTTCTTCAGAGACTTGAAGTTCTTGTCATAAAGATCTTTCACTTCCTTAGTTAGAGTCACACCAAGGTATTTTATGGTATTTGTGACTATTGTGAAGGGTGTTGATCCCTAATTTCTTTCTCAGCCCTATTATCCCCTGTGTAGAGAAAGGCCATTGATTTCTTTGAGTTAATTTTATATCCACCTACTGCACTGAAGCTATTTATCAGGTTTAGGAGTTCTCTGGTGGAATTTTTGGGCTCCTGTATATGTACTATAATATTGTCTGCAAACAGTGACATCTTAACTTCTTCCTTTCCAATTTGTATCCCCTTGATCTCCTTTTGTTTCTGAATTGCACTGGCTAGGAATTCAAGTACTATATTGAATAGGTAAGGAGAAAGTGGGCAGCCTTGACTAGTCCCTGATTTTAATGGTATTGCTTCCAGCTTCTCTCCATTTAGTTTGATGTTGGCTACTGGTTTGCTGAATATTGCTTTTACTATGTGTAGGTATGGGCCTTGAATTATTGATCTTTCCAAGACTTTTATCATGAAAGGGTGTTGAATTTTGTCAAATGCTTTCTCAGCATCTAATGAGATGATCATGTGGTTTTTGTCTTTGCGTTTGTTTATATAGTGGATTACCTTGATGGATTTCTGTATATTAAACCATCCCTGCATTCCTGGGATGAAGCCTACTTGGTCATGATGGATGATCATTTTGATGTTTTCTTGGATGCGGTTTTCAAGGATTTTATTGAGTATTTTAGCATCGATATTCATGAGGGAAGTTGGTCTAAAGTTCTCTTTCTTTGTTGGATCTTTGTGTGATTTAGGTATCAGGGTAATTGTGGCTTCATAGAATGAGTTGTGTAGAGTACCTTCTGTCTCTATTTTGTGGAATAGTTTGAGGAGAGTTGGAATTAGGTCTTCTTTGAAGGTCTGATAGAACTCTGCACTAAACCCATCTGGTCCTGTGGTTTTTTTTTTTTTTTTTTTTTTTTTTTTTTTTTTTTTTTTTTTTTTTTTTTTTTTTTTTTTTTTTTGGTTGGAAGACTATTGATGACTGTTTCTATTTCTTTAGGGGAATGGGCCTGTTAAGATCGTTAATCTGATCCTGGATTAACTTTGGTACCTGGTATCTGTCTAGGAAATTGTCCATTTCCTACAGGTTTTCTAGCTTTGTTGAGTATAGCCTTTTGTAGTAGGATCTGATGATGTTTTGGATTAACTCAGGATCTGTTGTTATGACTCATTTTTCATTTCTGATTTTGTTAATTAAGATACTGTCCCTGTGCCCTCTAGTGAGTCTGGCTAAGGGTTTATCTATCTTGTTGATTTTCTCAAAGAACAAGCTCCTGGTATGGTTGCTTCTTTGAATAGTTCTTTTTGTTTCTACTTGGTTGATTTCATCCCTGAGTTTGATTATTTCCTGGTGTCTGCTCCTCTTGGGTGAATTTGCTTCCTTTAGTTCTAGAGCTTCTAGGTGTGCTGTCAAGGTACTAGGGTATGCTCTCTCTAGTTTCTTTTAGGAGGCACTCAGGGCAATGAGTTTTCCTCTTAGGACTGCCTTTATTGTGTCCCATAAGTTTGGGTATGTTGTGGCTTCATTTTCATTAAACTCTAGAAAGTCTTCAATTTCTTTCTTTATTTCATCCTTGACTAAGGAATCATTGAGTAAAGTGTTGCTCAGTTTCCATGAGAATGTTCGCTTTCTATTATTTATGTTGTTATTGAAGATCAGCCTTAGTCCATGGTGGTCAGATAGGATGCATGGGACAATTTCAATATTTTTGTATCTGTGGAGGTCTGTTTTGTGACCAATTTTATGGTCAATTTTGGAAGAGGTACCCTGTGGCACTGAGAAGAAAGTATATCCTTTTGTTTTAGAATAAAATGTTCTGTAGATATCTGTTAAATCCATTTGTTTCATGACTTCTGTTAGTGTCCATGTGTCTCTGTTTAGTTTCTGTTTCCAGGATCTGTTCATTGGTGAGAGTGGGGAGTTGAGGTCTCCCACTATTATTGTGTGTGGTGCAATGTGTGCTTTGAGCTTTACTACAGGTTCTTTAATGAATGTGGCTGCCTGTGTATTCAGAGCATAGACATTCAGAATTGAGAGTTTCTCTTGGTTGATTTTACCTTTGATGAGTATGAAGTGCCCCTCCTTGTCTTTTTTTATAACTTTCGGTTGAAAGTCAATTTTATCCAATATTAGAATGGCTACTCCAGCTTTATTCTTCGGACCATTTGCTTGGAAAACTGTTTTCCAGCTTTTCACCTTAAGGTAGTGTCTGTCTTTTTCCCTATGGTGCGTTTCCTGTAAATAGCAAAACGTTGGGTCCTGTTTGTGTAGCCAGTCTATTAGTCTATGTCTTTTTATTGGGGAATTAAGTCCATTGATGTTAAGAGAAATTAAAGAAAAGTAGTTGTTGCTTCCTGTTATTTTTGTTGTTAAAGTTGGGATTCTGTTCATTGGGCTGTCTTCTTTTAGGATTGTTGAAGGATTACTTTTTATTTTTTTCTAGGGTGTAGTTTCCATCCTTGTTTTGGTGGTTTCCTTTTATTATCCATTGAAGGGCTAGGGTCGTGGAAAATATTGTGTGAATTTGGTTTTATCATGGAATACTTTGATTTCTCCATCTATGTTAATTGAGAGTTTTGCTGGATATAGTAACCTGGGTTGGCATTTGTGTTCTCTTAGGGTCTTTATAACCTCTGTCCAGGATCTTCTGGCTTTCATAGTCTCAGGTGAGAAGTCTGGTGTAATTCTAATAGGCCTGCCTTTATATGTTACTTGACCTTTTTCCCTTACTGCTTTTAATATTCTATCTTTATTTAGTGCATTTGTTGTTTTGATAATTATGTGTCAGAAGGAATTTCTTTTCTGGTCCAGTCTATTTGGAGTTCTGTAGGCTTCTTGTGTTTTCATGGGCATCTCTTTCTTTAGGTTTGGCAAGTTTTCTTCTATTATTTTGTTGAAGATATTTGCTGGCACTTTAATTTGAAAATCTTTTTCATCTGCTCCTATTATCCATAGGTTTGGTCTTCTCATTGTGTCCTGGATTTCTTGGATGTTTTGAGTTAGGATCTTTTTGCATTTTGCATTTTCTTTTATTGTTATGCCCATGTTCTCTATGGAATCTTTGCACCTGAGATTCTCTCTTTCATCTCTTGTATTCTGTTGCTGATGCTCACATCTGTGGTTCCTGATTTCTTTCCTAGTGTTTCTATCTCCAAAGTTGTCTCACTTTCAGTTTTCTTTATTATTTCTATTTCCCTTTTTAGGTCCTGGATGGTTTTGTTCAATTCCATTACCTGTTTGGTTGTGTTTTACTGTAGTTCTTTGAAGGATTTTAGTGTTTCCTCTTTAAGACTTTTACCTCTTTAGCATTGTTCTCCTCCATTTCTTTAAGTGAGTTATTCATATCCTTCTTAATGTCCTTCTTCATGTCCTCTACCAGCATCAAGATATATGATTTTAAATCCGAGTCTTGTTTTTCGGGTGTGTTGGGGTATCCAGGACTGGCTGAAGTGGGAGTGCTGGGTTCTGAAGAAGGTGAGTGGTCTTGGTTTCTGTTATTAAGATTCTTATGTCTGCCTTTTGCCATCTGGTAATCTCTGGAGTTGGTTGTTATAGTTGTCTCTGGAGCTTGTTCGTCCTGTGATTCTGTTGGCCTCTGTCAGCAGACCTGGGAGCCCAGCTCTCTCCTGAATCTCAGTGATCAGAGTAGTCTCAGCAGGTGAGCTCTCCTCTTGCAGGGAAGGTGCAAGGAGTTTTGGTGTTCAGATCTGCCTCTTAGGTAAAGTTGAAGACCCTATATAGGGCCTGTCCTAGAAAATGTGTTGCCTCTGCACACTCACCTGCACAGACTGGTCTCTGTGGGACCCTTTGTAGTCCCTGAGCTGACTTGAACAGACTGGTTTCTGAGCGACCTGGGTGCAATATGGCTCCCTCCCCTGGGTGGAGGGAGAACCCTCCTTAGGTGGGGAGGGATCCTGTATGTCTAGAGCCCCAAGCTGTTTCTGTTGCAAAAGAGGTGCACTGCTCAGCTGTTTGCTCACTCACCCTTTGCAGTCCATGTGCTGACCTGCGCTGACAGGGTCTGGCGACCTGGGCACAATATCTATATGTCAGTTTTACCCTAGTCATAGCCCTTGAGGGAATGGGGAACCTTAATTTTTGAGAACATATTCCCACCAGATGGCCTCTAGGCAAGCCTGTATTATATTTTCTTATTTATTTTATATTAAAATATGTTTAAATTTTTTCCCTTCTTTTTCCTCCCTCCAAACTATTGTCATATTCTCTTCCTTACTCATCTTCAAATTCAAGGTTTCATTTTTCACTGCTATTGCAAGCATTGATGAGGGAGGGCCAAGATCTCTGGAGGCAATCCCATCCTTGGGTTGGTGCTCCTGCTTAGTATTTAAAAAGCAGGCTTAACAAGTCAATTTTTAAGAAATCTAACAAGTGAATAAGTGTATGATGACTAGCTTTGTTAATGTCTTAACTATGCCTGTCTGTAAACAGTTGCCAAAATCATTGGTATAGTAAAACCTGAGAGTTACAGGGAATTAAATCAATTTTGGATGTTATTAAGTATGTAGATAATTTTTAAGTCAGATGAACTACTGAAACACTAATTACTAAACCTAAATTTAGGTTTATATACCTTGGATTTGGTAACTATACATACTATAGAAAAGTAAAAGTATATTGGGGCCTATTAATTATCATTAAAAATATAGTTATGTGGGAATTGCATTTACCTATAAGAGATGAAATATATATTCATAAAATGTGTTAGTCTGCTTGTATAGGATGCTGGTATAACTTCATAATGATTTCCTCCCTAATTTTGTCTGCAAAGTAAGAGTTACTTATAGTTAAAAATTATAATCAAGATATGTAATTAAAACTACTAGAACTAATAAGGGTGAGAGGAAAATGACTATACATAAAATATTCAAGGAAGGTAAGATATGTTTTTAATAAGGAAAAGTATGAAAGAGGAATGTGTTTTCATTAAGGAAATCTAAAGAACAAGTCAATTGTGTTCTAAAATAAGACTAAAGTTGTTCTAAAAACTAGAAAGAGGAGAAAGGCAAGATGAAGAAAATGTATATAAGGAAACTGGAAAAAGGTTTTAGAGACAGATTTTCATGTTTGTTCAAGCTAATACGATTGGATGGATTTCACTGTAAGAGATTTTTCCTCTTAGTTTTGTTTGTTTGTTTGTTTGTTTGTTTGTTTGTTTTATAAGAGGTCAGTAATGAGATGGGAATTGTGGCTCACAGTTCTAATACTAGCACAAGGGAGACTGAGACAAGAAGATTCTATTGAATTAAGGCCCACCTAGAAAGTAGTGTAAGAACCTTTCTGAAAACAACAGTAATAAAAGAGCTCAAGAATATATTAATGCAAATCTAAAATTTGATTTCTCTATGTAAAAAGGACACAATTTTATTAGATTATTCAACAAGGTTTTCTTATAATATATTATTAAATCCATTTTTTGTTGTTGGACAATTCCCCCGGGAAACAACAAGTTCTTTGTCTTATGTAAATAGCATTTTAAGTCTAGAAATCTTGTCAACTACTTGCCCTTTGGACTAAAAAAACTAAGCTCTGCATTTCTCTTGTTTTCAAAGAAATTTCATTAAATGCTTGCCTGAATACTTTTCTAGCTAGCAAGATTATTCTACCAAACAAGAAAAGGCTGTTTGAAAGAAGAGAGAAATATCTATTCTTTACTTCAACAAGATGGATAATTGAAAAAGGGCAAGGATTGGCCATCTAATCAGGTTATTTGGATGAGGAATCACATCTGACTTCTTTCCCCACAGCAAGACCCATTGTCACAGACCTTATAGACCGTAACAACCTCCTTAAGAGATTTCTCTCCCTTTTTGGTCTTTGGCAAGCATTGTGGTCTTGAATTTTTTTTTTTGAAGCACTTATCTTCTTCACTAACCACTACCTCCATCTTTACATCCTTTTCTCTTTTACATCTTTTTATTTTGAGTTTTGTTGACGTTTGCTTTGTTTTGGTTTGTTTATGAGACACCTTCTCGCACTAAGCAGTCCCAGTTGGCACAAAATTCCTGATGCAGTTCATGTTGGCTTGGAACTTGTGATTCTCTCTCTGCTTCTATTCTCTCAATCTTGGGGTTTTAAATATGTAGTATAGTACCAAGCTCTATCTTTTCTTTATTACATGATGCTATGTGTGGTATATGGTAAGTATTATAAAATTATTCACTAAATAAATAAGTGAATAAATAAATGCTAAATAATAGGTAACAGGGAACTGGGAAAAATGAGATTTCTGACCATAAATACAGGAATTCCAGAGCTCCTACAATAAGAAATAGTTTCTTTTTTTTTCTGTTTCTCACAAGGATGTACATGGAATTGGGGGTTTATTACAAAGAGTGACTTTGCCACATTTTCTGTCCTTCACAGGCCTCATTTTTCACAGGCAGCAAGATTCTTTGAAAAAGGAAAAAGAAAAAGAAAGGAAATTAAGATCCAGCTACACATTTTCCCCTCCAGGTAAGGATTCACAAGATTTTTTTTTCCCTTCTGTTAACATTTTGCTTCCTCTTCTCTCCCTCAAGGTCTTTCTGCATTTTAGAGCACAAAAGCAAATGCATGAAAGAACCATAAAACTTTTACAAGGGTCTTAAGTACCTCAAGTTCAAGCTGGCCTATATTCTCTAAAGTCCTACCAACTTAGGAACTCTCCAATTACTTTCAAACTTGCTTATTCATCCCAGAGAAAAAATGCCCCAATACTAAATTCTTTGAAAAAGCATATTGTATGGGTAGGGCTTTCAGGGATCCAAAAGCTGATCTTCAAGGCAATAGGAAAAGCCCATAGTATGGCAGAAACAATTATTAAAAAAAAGTCTTTATAATTTCTAAATACTTTTGGCTGCTCTGTAAAACAGCCTAACTGAAAGGTATCTCAAAACAAGAACACAAGCAGTTTCCCATCCTGGTTTGGAAAGCACAGTGGACTAGAGTGGTTTGACTACAAGCAGGGTAATGAGGGAGAAAGCAATTCAGTTGCCAGTGCACTGGGGTTTGCTCTTGTGTGCTTATAGCACACACCCCCACACCACATACTGTGATCCGAATGGACATGGCTTCTCAGTATCTATTGTGTCAGTGATTCAGATATCCCTGGTCCTCATCATTCATTAGTACAAAGGTGATTCATATCAGTGCAGAAGCTCTTTGATTTGTGACCTTGAACCACAAACAATGCCACTTGAAAAGGCTGTCAATAGGCCTTATGGATTTCAACAACACATGATTTTAAAATAACCCCCTTTATCCCATGTTCAGGTAAATGTGTAACTATTGAGAATCCTAGAAAACATAGTCTTACAGCAAATTTCCTTTTACTCTCGTTTTTAATATCTGCTTACTCCCTTTTCTGCCTTAGGTGCAGGAGCTGTGTTGCAGATGTGTCCAATCCCACATCTTGATTGGCTGTGGTTTTCTGGAGTGGTCTCCATCTGTTACAAAGAACATTTCACTTGATGAAGGGTGGGGGCTACATTATTTGTGGAAATAAGGACAAAATTTTAGATTGTGTTAGGAATTATTCTGATCTAGTAAAGTGGCAGTTGTAGATTCTCTTCTCTGATTCATAACTTCACTATTTCTGTGTAGTTGGCTACATTTTCTGTACAAGGATGATTTTGCTCTTTTTGAGTGGGCATTATATCCAATTAGAGAACTATTGGTTAACACCAAAGTATACATGTCACTACTTAACCCTTAGGATTATCATGCCATTTTGGTCATCATTGTGGTTCATAGACATCATAGCTGGGTAGGACTGTTGGCTGATTACTTACCATGAAAGGTAAGTAACCTCAGAGAGGTTCAATCAGTGGTTTCTGGGTCTTGAGTCCAAAGTGCATACATGATACCAATAGACATGGTGATTTGGACAGGGGAATGATCATAATGCCTAAACTCCACACAAAGAACTATAGACAACTAATGAAAGCTAAGAGTGGAAGAAGTAGTATACCTCAGGGGAAAAAAAAAAAAACACCAATTGGTTATTCAATAACAAAGAGTCATCCCTAAAAACATACACATATAAGAACCGTTATTCAAACTGACCATGAGTTATATCCTAATCACAAAAAAATAAAATAATTCATAGCACTAAGCACTTATTACCTTTTTACTTAATCACAGTGTATCTACAAAAAACAAACCAAAAAAACAACAACAAACAACCAAATTTTGAGTTTCTGTCATCAAAGTATTTTCAATTAGTCAACATAAAAGGCTTATATTTCTTTACCCTGAGCCTGAAAATTAGGCAACATTGGCTATCTTTCCAAAATACTTCTTTCAGGAGAGGGGGAGTTGTCTTTTTTTTTTTTTTTCTTCTCTTTTTCTGAACAGGATCTTACTAGGTAACTCAGGCTGGCCTTGAACATATCACGCTGCTCTGGACAGCCTCAATCTGGTACCCCTCTAACCTTAGCATTCTGAGTGTCATCTTACCTGATATCAACATACTTCCTTATACAATTCACTATGAGGGGAAATGAGCAGCTCTCTAAGTCTCTCTCTCTCTCTCTCTCTCTCTCTCTCTCTCCCCTTTGTTTCTCATGCATGTACTCATGCAGTGCTTGTACACACACACACACACACACACACACACACACACACACAGTGAAAAACTAAAATTTTCCTATTCAATCACACATTTTAGGCATCTTAGTAGTTGCTTTTCTGTTGCTGTGATAAAGAACTGTGACTTACACAACTTATGGGAGAAAGTTTATTTTTGCCTATGGTTACAATGGGTTAGAGTCTTAATGTCAGGGCAGAGGCAACAGGTAGGTCCAGCACCTAGAGCATGATTCTATGACCTCACATCTTGAACTGCAAGGAAGAATCAGAGATGAAGCAAGAATCAGAATGCCTTAATTTCTCACTTCCAGTGACAAACTTCTTTCAGCAAGTCCATATCTCCTAAACCTTCCCAAATAGTGTCATCTGGGACTAAGCATTCAACTCCATGAGACAATCAGAAATGTTCTCATTCAAATCACAACAGGCTATTTACAGTTCTTGTGTATGTAGGCAGCATATTTTAACCCTAAATAAGTTAAATTTTAGAAGACATTTCACTAGGCAGTGGTGGCAAATGCTTTTAATCTCAGCACTTGGGAGGTATAGGCAGGCAGATTTCTGAGTTCAAGGTCAGCCTGGTCTAAAGAGTGAGTTTCAGGACATCCGATGCTACACAGAGAAACCCTGTCTAAAAAAAACAAAACAAAACAACAACAAAAGACATTTCATGGTTAGGAAATTCAAAGGTATTTAAACTTTCACATGTAATATGCTCTTATAATTTCTATATATAAACAGTATAAATTTAGGTTCCATAATACATTATTTTGAGGCTATATGTTGCTTAGTGGTAGACTACATAAGATTCCGAGGTCCTTCCTCAGTAATGTATAAACACATATAGATGTTAATTTTGTTAAAAAGGAAAGTCTTAAGAGCCATTTCTTCTATACTCCTTGTTTCATTGAAAAAAACTGAAAACAAGAGATATTGAGCTACAATGCTCATACCCACCTACTCCTGCCTCCATGCTCTTGATTCCCCTACACTGATGCATCTATCAAGCCTTCATAGGACCAAGTGCCTCTCCTCTCATTGATGCTTGACAAGGCCATCCTCTGCTACATATGCAGCTGGAGTCATGTGTACTCCTTGGTTGGTGGCTTAGTCCCTGGGAGCTCTGGTTGGTTCATATTGTTGTTCTTCCTATGGGGTTGCAAACCCCTTCAGCTCCTTCAGTCCTTTCTCTAACTCCTCTATCAGGGACCCCATGCTCAGTCCAATGGTTGGCTGAGAGCATCTGCCTATGTATTTGTCAGGCTCTGGCAGGGCCTTTCAGGAGACAGCTCTATCAGGCTCCTTTCAACAAGCATTTCTGAGCATCCATGAAAGTGTTGGGGATTGGTGACTGTATATGGGATGAATCCCCAGGTGGAACAATCTCTGGATGGCCTTTCCTTCAGTCTCTGCTCTACACTTTGTCTCCATATTTGCTCTCATGAGTATTTTGTTCCCCTTTGTAAGAAGGACTGAAGTGCCCACACTTTAGTCTTCCTTCTCCTTTGAGCTTCATGTGGCAAAGGACACTGTCAATGAGACAAAACAGCAACAAGCAGATTGGGAAAAGATCTTTACCAATTCAACATCCAATAGAGGGGTAATATCCAATACAAACAAAGAACTCAATAAGTTAGACTCCAGAGAATCAAATAAAATTGGGGTACAGAGCTAAACAAAGAATTTTCAGCTGAGGAACATCAAATGGCTGAGAAGCACCTAAAGAAATGTTAAACATTTTTAGTCATCAGCGAAATGCAAATCAAAACAACCCTGAGATTTCACCTCACACCAGTCAGAAAGGCTAAGATCAAAAACTCAGGTGACAGCAGATGCAGGTGAGGATGTAGAGAAAGAAGAGCACTCCTCTATTGCTGGTGGGATTGCGAGCTGCTACAACCACTTGGAAATCAGTTTGTTGGTTCCTCAGAAAATACCACTCCTGGGCATATACACAGAAGATGCTCCAACATGCAGTAAGAACATATGCTCAACTATGTTCATAGCAGCCTCATTTATAATAGCCAGAAGCTGGAAAGAACCCAGATGTCCTTCAACTGAGGATTGGATACAGAAAATGTGGTTCATTTACACAATGGAGTACTAAACAGCTATTAAAAATGATTAATTCAGGAAATTCACAGGCAAATGGATGGAACTAGGAAATATCATCCTGAGTGAGGTAACCCAATCACATAAAAAAACACATGATATGTACTCACTGATAAGTGGATATTAGCCCAAAAGCTTGGGATACAAAAGAAAGAATTTTTTTTTCCTGGCAACAATTTACTGCTGCTATTTCAGCATTCCCTTGCCTAACTTGACTTCTTGTAAGTGAGAAGAACTTTTATCGACATATTTTACTCCGATGTTCTATTTTTGGCTGTACTTCACTTCATCTACTACATAAGACTAAAATTATCTATGGCTGGTGGTCTCAGATCTTTAATTATCTAGGCCTGGTGGTCTCATTGTCATTCTGCTGCCACATGTGTTCCATTGATTACTTGTGATGTTATGGTGGCCTCAGGTCCTATTCTCCAAATTCATTAAAAACACTCTCAGTTTCAGAGATGCCACCACTAGGTCTAGAGACAAGGTCTTTTACCTCCTATTACCAGGTGTCTAAGCAATCATCAGATTATCATGGCTTCTCTATTTCAGTCCTGGATTTAGCAGCTTTTATCTCCTTCTTCCCCATCATTGAAAGATCCCTTTAAAGATCCAGTGTCTTCACGTTTTGCCTACATTTTCCTTCAGAAGCCAGTTGAAAAGTAGGTGCTGAATGAGCCATCCATTCTGTAAATAGTATTTTTGAATTATCATTGCAGCATGATACATATGCCTTTCAACTATTTAATTGGACTATACAGAGGTGGGATTTGAGGTACCCACTAATGCTTAGAGGACACTCTTTTGCATATTACAATTTTCTTATCTCTTCTGCTACTTGGTCTTCTGGCTCATTTCCTGAAGCAGAGCCTGGTAATGTTTTTTGTTTGTTTTTTTGTTTTTGTTTTTGGTTTTGTTTTGTGTGTATCTGTGTGTTGTTGTTTAGATTTGTTTTGTTTTTGGATTTTTTTGAGCATTCTTCATTCAGCTTCATCCAACATCATTCCATCTCAGAGGTTATCATTGTCCAGTTTTCAAAAAGGTTCCAACTGATGCTAGCAAGACAGTATTTCACATGGCAGGGTCAAGTTTTTGACCTTGTGGTGTACTTTATGTCTTCTATGCTTCCTAATGTACACAGTAGGAAATTAATAGATCTTCTACTAGTAAACAGTGATCAGCCTTTTGATGTCAACAGCTGAAGGCTGCCAAGTCCTAATTGAAAGTGTTCTTGCAGTGAATGGTCACAAGTATTCAAAGAGATTAGCTCACATCCTAATAGTAAAGATTTTCTTTGGATGATTGCATTCAAAAATGATATATTTTATAACTTAGGTTTTGAGAAATATGCACTTGAAAGGTAAAAAAATAGAATACTGTGATAGAACTTAGGCAAAGTATCTGTCTCTATTTTTAGAGTCAGTTGTGCCCTGAATTATTCCATTTCCCATTTCTCCCTGCAATTATATTTCCAAAGTATTTTAGATATACAACTCACTTCCTTTCATTTCACTTTTACATAAGGACATATTGAATATGGCAGGATCTGACATCATCTAATGAGAAAAGCGTTTGAACCACTACTGATTATTAAGGTGACATTTGCCCTCTGAGTATTTTATAACAGAACAAGGGAAGAGCACAGAGAAGACAATAATCCAAGGAGAACAGAAAAAAAAATAATGAGTTTAGGAATTTTGTCTGAAGCTGGTAACATTTCCCAGGTGTCTCTAATTTTTCCCCTTTAAAAAAAAAAACTGGAAAAAAAAGAAAACATACAAGGCAAGTGAGATTTTGTGTATCTTGGGATTTATTTATTTTTATTACTTTTCAGTAGGTTTCTTGCAGTAGTGACCCAATCTTGTCACAAAGAAACAACTCCCTCTCACTTTCTCCCATCATGAAAACTATGGGACAAAAAATCATTTCCAGACTGGTTTCAAACATTAGGGGAAAATCATTAGCAGGAAATGCATGCATAAGTAATGTGGTGCTCCAAAATTGAGCCTTAACATGAGACTGTCACCAAGGTGTGTTACATTAAAAGAAAAACAAAACAAAACAAAACCAAAACCCACCATGAAATAATGAACACTTAAAAGCACACTTTTTCCTATTTGACAGCACAATGAAAGATTTCAAAGTGTTGTCTTTAAAATTGCACTAGCAGTTTTACTTTCTATCAGATCTTTAGGTATGTTCCAGGAGTTATAGGGATGAGAACAGGGATAAAAATGAAAACGTAACTGCAAATCTGTCACAGATGATACTTGGAATCTTGGAGATGAGTGCAGATGCTCATCAGTTTCGCATTGATCCATCTGCCAAGAACTTAATGCTGATTAGGACCTTTTCTCCAAAGGCAGCTAGTCTCCCTTGGTAGCAATGCTGTACTTGAAGGGTCAAAACTGTCTAAACTTTTGGAGACAGAAGTAGGGAACATGTGCAGTTACTGACTTCATACGTACCCAATCAATCTTTATGTCCATTTCACTTGGAGGGAATTAAACATTTATTTGGGCCAATGATTCTCAGACTTGAACACACACACACACACACACACACACACACACACACACACACACACTAATGTACACACACATATACACATGCACACACCTGCACATCACATACAAATGTATCATCTGGATATCCTATGCAAGTACAAAGTCTGATTTTCCCTTAGGTAGGTCCAGAACTTCTGGCCTGGAATATAATTTGAATAGTAGTGTAATTTATAGCCTATATACTTTTCTGTGCATTCATTGCTCTTATGGCATGGTGATCAAAACATATAACAGAAAATGTATAAACTTCCAGGAGGATGCATTTATTTTGGGCTGTAATTTCAAAGGTTCCTAGTGGGGATAGCACTGTGGATTGGCAGTTGGCATCAATTGGATTTGCTGTCCCCATGGCAACAAAGAATAGCAGAAACTAGAGGAGATGAGACTATAACCTTCAAAGGTCCTTCATAGCAACATACTTTCTATGCCAGTTAGGCTCCAGTCCTTCGAGGCTCCAGAGTCCTCCATCTCCTAGAGAAAGACCTTTCAAAACATGAACTTTTGATGACCATTCTAGATCCAGACTGTAGTTTACATAAAACTTTTAGTCATCCTAGCTTTTGTTATTAATTATATCTTGGGTAATTCATTACTAATCATAATTCAGTTATCAAAGTATTCTTCCAATGTAATAGCATCTACAATAACTATGTCTATAATGTATTAATATATATATATATATATATATATATATATATATATATATATATATATATATATATATAGTACTGTGTCTTTATTTCAACCTATATCTGTGAGCAGAAAGAATTGAAGGTTATCCTCATAGAAATATTCTTCTCCTCAACATTTGGCTTCTGACACAGTGTGTTTCATGGAAGAGAAAAAGAAAGATGCTTGTCAGGAAGTTACACATTGTAACAATTATGCCTCTGGGAATGTGTTACACTTCTGAGTGCTGTGTGTCATTGGTAGAGAAAGGATTTGGAATTTCTAATCTATTGTATAATATGCTTGATATTTCCTCGAACAGTCTTAGAGTAAGGAAACTTTTCACATTCCACATCACTATATTGTCTCTTTTGAAAATTTGTAACCAAAGCATTCAGGAAGCTGAGGTAGGGGGACTTCCAGCATGGGCTACATAGCAAGACACTGTCTTAAATATGAATCAATCAATCAATCAATCAATCAATCAATCAATCAATCAAATAAATCAACAACAATAACAACAACAAAAACCAAGAAATGTTTTTATAGAGAATTATCACTTAGTGAGAGATGGCTCAGTGCACACTTCCAGAGTACCCAAATTCAAATCCTACTAATACCATAGTGATTAACTAACTCGAGTTCCAGGTGATCCGATGCCCTCTTCTGGACTCCTTGGGTCCTAGGGATGCACAGGACACTTAGACATGCAGGGAAACAATCTTAAATAATAAATGTCTTATATTTTTGGCTGTGGGTCTAGACTTTATGGCTAAGCCATTTTTTCAGCTCAATATATCCTTTTAGAATAAATAAATACAAACATGTGAGACTCATGTAAATACAATAATCTTTAAAATGTTAACAAATCCTAAAGAACACTTCCATGAGGGAAAAGGTTGAGAATAAACAATGACATTCAATTCCCAAATCTTCTATTTTGTTTCTTAGTTGTTCTAAAGTTTTTGCAAATTTTCTCCCTCTTCCTTCCAACTCCTTTTGTGTTCCTCCCATTTCCTCTAAAATTTATGATTTTTCTTTAATTAAATTTATTACATACTCACATACATACAAAACATATACTTTAACATAATAATATAGTAAAATACAAACAGGAATTTTGGAGGCTAACCAGAGAAGTCTATTTAGAAATTTATATAGAAAAATGTCTTTTATGTTTTGGTGTTTTTGTTTTACTTTTTTTCTTTAGGGTACAGAGCCTTATTATGTGGTTCAGACTGACCTCAAACTAATGATTCTTTCTTGACTCCCATTTTGAAATGGTGGGATTAAATATATGTGCCACTACTCCTGTGTTAAAATAATTTTTTTTTTTTAGATTTGGATTCCATTTTATAATCCACAGACCACTTTTTTTTCTTTTATTTTTTCGGTTTTTTGAGACAGGGTTTCTCTGTGTAGCCCTGGCTGTCCTGAAACTCACTCTGTAGGCCAGGCTGGGCTCAAACTCAGAAATCCGCCTGCGTCTGCCTCCCAAGTGCTGGGATTAAAGGCATGCATGACCACACCAGGCCACAGACCACTTTTATTAGGAAGACTGACATCAATCAGAGTATTTTCTTTGGATATTGTAATGTGCAGGCTGTTGGGATCAAGTCTGTTTCTATCTGGATCAGATTTGTTGCAAAATGTACAAACAGTACCTGATACTTGGTAAGGGTCTGATAAATATTAATTTTAATAAATAAACTTCAGCCCGTCAGTGTTAGAGTAACTGGGGTCAAGAAGAAACACCAGGATAGCTTGACAAGCAAATTGTTAAGACTTTCCATTTATCTGTTGAACATTTCCTTTTGGTACAACCCAATAGAGATTAACATAGTAGTAGTTGAATGAACTTTGTATGTGCATACACTTTTGTGTGCTGGCTTGTAAAACAGTAAAAGGGTTCTTCTTAATCCTAACATTGTGAAAAAATGTTTCTTATGCATTTTCTTATTTACAAGATTGCTTTAAAGTAATTATTACTAAAGTTTCAGAGCCTAGGCGATGACAGCCTTACCAAAGTAAATCAACAGGCCAATTAGACACACAAAGTAATCATGCAAGGCCTGAAAAAGGTGATTTATTCACATCTGTAAGAGGAGCAAACAAAAAGACCCAGTGATACAAACCTCAAATCTGTGTTTAGGCTCAATAGAGTGCAATAGATATGCATAGCTACACAGTCCTGGTCAAGATGTACACCCACCTATCATTCTCTTCTGGGTTACTATCACTCAGAAAGGTGGTCTCACAAGTTGTCAGAACATTGTAAGATCTCTTTCCAAGAAACAAGCTGAAGTCCCAGTTGGTACTTATGAAATCATATGGGATTTAGTGTGATGGTCAAAGGAGTTGTGGTATATATTAAGAAGCAAAACCAGGAGATTTAAAAACTTCCTGGCTACAGAGTAAGTTCCGTGTCACCCTGGACCACTTATTAATTGTCTTGTCTCAAAACATTGAAATAAAAAGAAGTCTGGGGCTGTGTTTACCTAGCTTAGATACAGTTCTGGGTACAATCTCCATTCTCTTAAAAAAAAAGTGTTAATTCATTTAGTTAACTTTACCTTTTCTTTTCTGGCACTGGCAGTAAAATTCAGGACCACATATTGGGTAGGCAAGCATTTTACTACTGAGCTACACCCCTTTGGGGAAAAAATGTATCTTTAGCATACAAACCTAGGGAACGAGTATATAGATTTGATAGCAGAATAAAACAGGGTATGAGAGCAGAAGTGGGGATACACACAGACACACACACACAGACACACACACACACACACACACACACAGACACACACACAGCGTGGGGGGTACCCTTATCTCATTGCACAGAATTAGTCCTTAGAATTTTAGAAACCTTTACTTAGGCCTTAGTAAATTATCAGGCTAATCCTGCAAGTAAAAGAATTCTAGATATGCACTTTGTGAATTGGAAGAAAAAATGCTTAACCATAGTTTGTTCTGTACTGGTTACCTTCAAATGCATCCATCTGTGGTCTTTGACCCAAGCTGGAGAAAAAAAAAGTCCAGGTATTCTAGATGATCTAGGATTCCTAGAATTTTAAGTTGTTAGGCTAAGGAAAAGAACAAGGATCTATTTGCTTGGAGAGGAATTAGTTATAAAGAGACACTAAAACTTTGAACTTGTTTGGATGCATTTCTACAGGTTTTTAGATGAAAATCATTATGTCAGGTAAACCTGAGCAACTCCCTTGGACACTGGCAGTTAAACAAAAGGCCTATTTTCAGAATGTTGCCTTATGTAGCATGAGTATGGGAAGATATCTTTTGTTGGTACTTGAAGTTGATGTAAGTACTGCTGCGGAGGAATAAAGAAAAGGATATAAGAGTGAAGAGGTCAGGTTCTATACTTAGCTTTGTAGAAAACTCTGTTAACCCAAACAAATTACTTAATTACTTACCCTGAGCTATTTCTCCCAAGTACAAAGACAGAATAAATATTAATATCTTCTTGATAGAGGTAGAGAGAATATCAACTGAGATACAGATTATAGCACTACCTCAGTGCCTGGTATAAATCAGCTGGTTAGCTAAATTAAATAGCTCAGTATATACATGGCACTTATCAGTGTTCTTACTGACATTAATTAGACATTTATTCCAACATGTATTACTATATTTGTTTTATTATATTTTCCTTACACTAATTTATTGGAGAGAATGTATCCAAATTGTGACTCAACTTCTCTAAATTGACTATGGCTTCTATTTTAAGCTGAATAACAGATAATTTTATGGACAACATACAAGAGAGAGTTAACCATTTGTGCATTTTTATATTTTCACAATCTGAACTTGACTCGATTTGACAAGTTTGAGCAAAGTAATAATGTAGGCATTCTTTGGCCTCTCACTGTATTTAATAGAGGTTTCAAGATTAACTTCCGAACTGGGCTATTATATAATGAAGTTGTGTATCAAAAAAGAATTGACTTTCAGTTACACTTTAGCAAGCACATTTGGAGTCATTACAATTTTCACAGGTAAGTACTTCTGAAACACACACTTTAATTGACAGATTGTTTCAGCTTATTCAGAAGTATTGC
>LR753359.1:662975-705653 GCA_902729485.2 Mus minutoides | reverse complement strand
ATGAGTTGTTGGCCTTGTATTGTATCACTAAATTGTTTTAGACCCTCATTACCATAAATATTGTAATAGATCAATGAAGTTGGCCTCCAGATGATTCTCTCCTGTCCTTTGGGTTAAATCTTTCTACACACTAACACAAAATAAGTGAGCCACCAGACAAAACCATGTACAATAGATTTAGATTCATTTTATTTTTTCTAACATCCATTTTTCTAGGCAGAATCCTGAGTGATCTTTTTAAAGAGTAGAACCTATTATGTTATTCCCTCACTCAAAAGGTTTTATTGTTTTTCTGATATATCTGGGAGAGTCCTCTCAATTCCTTCTCTGACAGATCTTATATTATCTGGGTTCTACTCGGGATGGTTCCCAGGCCTTCCTCCATCACCCTCTGGCAGATTCTCCAAACATACATTTTTCTTCTACTACAGAATTCTGCTGTGACTCTTCTAGGTTTAGAATGCCTTCCTTGTCCCTGATTATTTGCAATGTAAGGCTTTTAAATCTCAGCTCAACTGTATCTTTTTCAGTAAGCCTTCCTTTACCACCCTAGGAGACAGGTGCTTTATAGCCAATTAGTCTGAGGAGCCTCCTATTTCTTGATTACTCTAACTTAGCACCAACATCCAAAGGTGCTAAGTCTTGAATGAGTTTTTAAATATATATTTTAATCAAACACTCACTCTTACTTTAATTATCTTTTTTGTTGACTCATTTGCTATCTACCTTTGCTACCAACAAGAAGGCAATACCTTAAGCATCTTCATTGGTACATCCCCATTCCCCAAACCAAGTCCAGGAACAGAATAAGCACTCAATAAACACAAGAACCATATTGTTGTAGGTTTCCTGGTCTAAGAAATGGGAGCTCAAATAATATTTTTATTTTACTTTTTACCAGGATGCAGTTTACTATGTGCTAGCAGTTTCTTTGCAGGATTATGCCTTGAATAAAGAGCCCTAATTTAATGGAACAAAGCTTTTTATATAATTTTGGCATCTTTGTTTTCCACATATTTTAGTTTATACTCTGATTAGGTACTTTAAGCTACCAAGTAGTGAGGCTGAGGATGTGGGAAATGTGGAGGAAGGAAGTTATAACTTACATGTGGTATAGTTACATGTACACACAAGGGTACTGATCTGCTCATGTGGCTGTTTCCTGTGTTTCTTTCCTTGGGTTTTTGAGGTATTTTACTACAATGTACTAATTATTGGAGGGAAAACATGTCTATTGCGAATCTGGTAAATATACTATTATCTAGAGGCAGTTTCTCACTGAAGTCCTTCCTTGTTTAGACATGGGATATTATATAAAGTGTCCACATAGCATAGTGTATTTGATATATCATTAAAATGAAGATATATCAGGACCTTTCAAATGAGAATAAGAAATAATAGATAATTGGTATTTTTAATATTTCAAAAAGGGTGATGACAATCATATTTTGTTAATAGTCTATGTAGAGAGCAAATGCAATAGTAATTTAAGGTCTTGTCTAGAATGCTATTAGTTTGTAACACAATTAACACTTTTATGCCTCTTATAAGATAGGTGAATAGTCAAAGATAAATTAATTTTCTAGTAAAATCTTTGAAGTGGGAAAAGGAAAGAATGGGTTATTTGGGATTGAAGGGCATTGGAGGAAGTGACCTTTATCTGTTTTATACTGTTGAAAATTCACTGATTCTTAGAGTATAATGAAAAATTTGTGGTTTTAAACCTCAGAGCTCATTATAGATAGTTGTACCAGAAGTGAGTAGATACTTCATTATGCTAGATGCATAATGAAAAGAGTAGATACTTCATAGACTCTCCAAGGTGACAAGCACCAATGCTGAAACATATTTAGGGACCATGACATCATAATGCACTTTAATTCTAACTTTTAAAGACTGTAGTCATTTTACTTGAATAATTTTAGGAATTGTTTTATTTATGTTCTGTGTGCATGGATGCACATGATTCTTGTCTGTAGGTAGAGACAAAAAGTTGACACTGGGCCACAAGGGCCTTCCTTTACACTGGAGTTGGTGATTTGAACTGAACCTTACAGTTGTGTGGCAAGCAGTTTCTCCACTGTGTTTTCCCCTCAACCCCAAGACAGAAATTTGTACATGGAATTGATTGGTATATGATCCCTATAGTTTGGATGATTAATGTTTCCTAAAAGTCCATTGTCAAGAGCTTGGTCCCCAGAGTGATGCTACAGTAGGGTGGTAGAACCTTAAAGAGGGAAGACCTAGTCTCAGGTCCTGTTTCTTTCCTCTGATTTTGTTTTATGTCATGTCTTCATCAGTTTTCCTCAACTACACACACTTTCAGCCATTGCCATCTACCAGCACTACCATAGTCCTAAAATCAGGGATATACCCAATCATTGACTGAAACCTATAAACAATGCAACTGTAACATTTTCTCTTTAGAAAAATAATAGTTTTAGGGTATCATGTTATAGTGATGGAAATCTACCGCAGATATATGTGATATTTTTTCTGGTTTGTAATATTAATTTTATCCCTGCAATTCATATGATGAACAGGGGATGGAAAAGCAAACATTCACATCTTTGCGAAGGACCAACATACTGAATGATCAGTGCTATATACCAGTTCAAGGCACTGTTAAACCTATGCATGCCCTGGCTGAACTCACTTTGTCTCCTAGATTATGTTGCAGCTCTAAAAATCAAAATCAACATTTATGGTATAAATATATTTGCTTTTCACCCCCAACTTCAATATCTTTTCAACTTTCTAGGACACTGACAGAAAAAGAAAATCTTATCCTTTTTTTTTAACCTCTCACGGAATTAAAGATCTCTAATTTTGTTTGTTTGTTTGTTTGTTTGTTTGTTTCTCTGTGTCACTCTCTTTCCTACTGTGAGGAACAGTTTCCAATCTGAATCTAATACCCTGCTGTCATTCACGCATGTTTCTCAAACACTGCCTATGCCCAGAGCCTCTCTAATATCCCTCAAGGAGAACTTATCTGTTGTAGCCAAGAGACATATTTGGAGTCTTAGCTGAATTTGTTTGTCTGTTAGTACTTTCATTTTATTAAACTTGAAACTTTTAGATGGGCTAAATAAGTTTTGACCCAGAAAATGTGTTATTATGGAAACAAATAAAAGCCTTCCACAAATCTTCATATATATATATGTGTGTATATATATATATATATATATATATATATATATATATATATATTCATTTTACTTGTGTATTTCTTCAAACAATTGTTAGCTCTTGGAATCTTCAAAATTGAATATTAGGCTTATTTCTCTTTTGTTCTTTGGCCTTAGGTCGATTTTATTTTATTTATTTTTTTAACAGTTTCATGTATGTATACATGGCATTATAATCAAATTTACACATGTGACTCTGCCTTATTATCCCCTCACTCAGGCCAAAACCACTCTTTTCAACTAGTTTCACTCCGATTTTTTTTATCTTTTGTTTTCTGTGATCCACTGAGTTTAATTAGGTTTACTTGTACAAGCATGGAGTGTGGGGAGGGGTTATTTGCTAGATACTGGGCAATCTACTTGTGACTATACCCATGAAGAAATGACCCCTCCTCCACAATCAACCATTATATGCCAATAGTACCATAGGGAAGCATGGAACTTCATGAAACTTTTACCCATTCATAATAGACTATTGAAAGGCTCAATATTATGTAGGTTAATATAGCTGCTATCCATTCATGACTTCATGATCACAGTGACCCTGTAATAGATATAAGTCAGATTTCTCAATACTCTCCCCTCATACTCTCGACCTTACATTCTTTCTTCCATGTCTTCCACAAATTATTCCTGAGTCTTACCCAGAGTTGTATGAATGTCCCGTTTATGGTCGAGCAATCAATGACTACTTATTTCCATCACATTGAACCATTATGATTCTCTGAATTAACTATTTCCCACTGTAAAAAGAACCTTTCTTTGACCATGGCTGAGAGAAGCACTAGTCTATTTATATAAAATGTAACTATTCAGAAGGGAGTTTGTCCACGTTTCCATTTAGCAAAACAACAGTAATGATTCCCAACTAGGGCTTGTGATCACCCCTTCCAGAGGGATTTTTTAAACCAGGTTGATGGTACTAGTGTTGTGCTAGTGACTGTGTGTTTCCTGGCAGGAAAATATTATAACCTGCAGAATCCACAGGTAGGCATGGTCAAGGTCATTCTTATCCAAATTACCCCTTACTTGACATCTGCATGTCTCTGTGTAAAATATTCACAGGTGTAATAATTTCAAAGCCAAAATAATGATCTCTCATTCTTAGAATTAACATCACTTTGACCTATTTTCATAAATGACCCTACTCCTTATAATAATATAGAACACACAGTAAAGCTTAAAGTCACTTTGAAACCCTTCCTCATTTACTTATTTGTCATTCCTTCTTACCACTGAGTCCTTCCGATTGTTGTTATCTTCACTACAGAATCTATTCATCCCAATTTCTACTACAATCTTCCCAAGCCTAAAGGCAATCAACTTCAATAGTCTCCTAAATTATTTCCTTGCTTCAATTTTTAAATCTTTCTAATATATTATACAGAAAAGAGTCTGAGCAAGTCTTTTTTTAAATGTCAGTTTGATTATGTCAACCAACCTTGTCTTTCCCAGTTACCTGTAATTATGCAAAGATTGTTGGTTCAGAATGAGATCTCTGACAGCTACCCATACTTACTTTTTTCAAAAAAGTGAGCTTATTAAGTATTTGGCAAGCAAACATAAAAGAAAAAATAGAAAGTACTAGAGAACCAGAAGCAGCAAAATATCATCAGGAGAGACACCAGACTAAGGGAATACTAACAAAGGTAACATGACAAATTAAGGAGATTACAAAAACCAGCAGATGTTGACTGGGGGAAGAAGTGGTCTTAGTGGAGTCCCTGAATAAGAGTCTCTCTGATTACTTGCTTTTTTTTTTTCTTTTATTTTAAAAATTAGAACTTTTATTTTATTTTATTTACATTTCAAATGTTACCCCCTTTCCCAGTTTCCCTTCCGCCAACCCCCTATCCCACCCCCTCTTCTATGAGGGTGCTCCCACACTCACCTAGCCCCTCCTGCCTCACTATCCTAGCATTCCTCTACACCTGGGCATCAAGCTTTCACAGGGCCAAAGACCTCCCCCTAATTACTCCATTGAGATCCCTGTGCTCAATCATATAGCTGGCTGTGAGCATCCACATCTATATTGTGAGGAACTGCCAAACTAATGTCCAGAGTGATTGTACCAGCTTTCAATACCAGCAATGGAGGAGTTTTCCTTGACAGCAACTGCTGTCACCTGAGTTTTTGATCTTAGTCTTTCTGACTGGTGGGAGGTGGAATCTCAGGGCTGTTTTGATTTGCATTTCCCTGATGACTAAGGATGCTGATCATTTTTAGGTGCTTCCTGGCACCTCAGTTGAGAATTCTCTTTAGCTCTTTCCACATTTTTAATAGGGTTATTTGGTTCTCTGGAGTCTAACTTCTTGAGTTCTTTGTATTTATTGACTATTAGCCCTCTATCAGATGTAGGATTGGTAAAGATCTTTTCCCAATCTGCTGGTTGTCATTTTGTCCTATTGACAGTGTCCTTTGCCTTACATAACCTTTGCAATTTTGTGAGGTCCCATTTGTCGGTTCTTGATCTTGATGCTTGGTGTTCTGTTCAGGAAATTTCCCCCTGTGCACATGTGGTTGAGGCTTTTCTTCACTTTCTCTTCTATTAGATTCAGTGTATGACTTTATGTGGAAGTCCTTGATCCACTTGGACTTGAGCTCTGTATAGGGAGGTAAGAATGGATCAATTTGCATTCTTCTAAGTGTTTATCTCCAGTTGAACCAGCACTATTTGTTAAAAATGCTGTCTTTTTTTCATTGGATGGTTTTAGCTCCTTTGTAAAAAAATCAAGGGACCATAGCTTGGCAGGTTCAATTCTGGGTCTTCAATTCTCTTCCATTAATCTACCCGCCAGTCCCTGTACCAACACAGTCATTTTCACTATTTCTCTGTAGTACAGCTTGGGGTGATTCCCCCAGAAGTTCTTTTATTTTTTCGATAGTTGTCACTATCCTGGGTTTTTGTTGTACGAACTGAATTTGAAAACTGCTCTTTTTTTGAGTCATATTTTTGTTAGATATTTTCTTCATTTACATTTCAAATGCTATCCCGAAAGTCCCCTATACCCTCCCCCCCCCCCGCCACTCTGATCCCCAAACCACCAACTATCTCTTCCTGGCACTGATATTCCACTGTAATGGGGCATATCATCTTCCCAATACCAGTGCCTCTCCTGCCATTGATGGCCTACTAGGCTAACATCTGCTATATATGCAACTAGAGATACAAGCTCTGGGGGATTCTGGTTAGTTAATATTGTTGTTCCACCTATAGGGTTGAGGACACCTTTGGCTCCTTGGGTACTTTCTCTTGCTCCTTCATTGGGGGCCCTGTGTTCCATCCAATAGATGACTGTGAGCATCCACTTCTGTATTTGCCAGGCACTAACAGATATTTGAACCTAACCAATGGACAGAATCAGCTAACCCCTGTTGTTGAATTAGGGAAGTATGAAAGAAGCTGAGGAGAAGGGTGATCCTATAAGAGGACCAGCAGTGTTAATTAATCTGGACCCCTGAGATCTTTCAAAAAATTTACCACCAAACAGAGAGCATTTCCCAGGTGATATGAGGCCCCCAACATACATACAGTAGAGGACTTCCATGTCTATGTTCATTCAGAGATGATGCACCTAACCCTCAAGAAATTGGAGAACCCAGGGAGTTTAGAGGTCAGAAGGTATAGAGTTTGGGGGCAAGGGAACAGGGCTGGGAGGAGGGAGGAGGGAACTTTTGGGATAACATTTAAAATGTAAATTAAGAAAATATCTAATAAAAAATATTGCAAAAAAGATACAATTTGCAAAACAAAAGAAAATCAAGAATGAAGACCAAAGTGTGGATACTTCATTCCTTCGTAGAATAGAGAACAAAACACCCATGAAAGGAGTTACAGAGACAAAGTTTGGAGCTAAGATGAAAGAATGGACCATCCAGAGACTACCCCACTCGGGGATCCATCCCATAATCAGCCACCAAACCAGACACTATTGCATATGCCAGAAAGTATTTGCTGTAGGGACCCTTATATAGCTGTCTCTTATGAGGCTATGCCAGTTCCTGGCAAATAGAGAAGGGGATACTCATAATCATCTATAGGATGGAACACAGGGCCCCCAATGGAGGAGCTAAAGAAATTACTGAAGGAACTGAAGGGGTCTACAACCCTTTAGGTGGAACAACAATATGAACTAACCAGTATCCCCAGAGATCGTGTCTCTAGATGCATATGTAGCAGAAGATGGCCTAGTTGGCCATCATTCGGAAGAGAGGCCCCTTGGTCTTACAAACTTTTTTTTTTTTTNCCCCCTGGCCCCGGTGTTCCCCTGTATTGGGGCAAATAAAGTCTGCATAACCAAGGGGCCTCTCTTCCCACTGATGGCCAACTAGGCCATCCTCTTCTATATATGCAGCTAGAGACACGAGCCCAGGGGGTACTAGTTAGTTCATGGTTATTCTTCCACCTATAGGGTTGAAGACCCCTTTAGCTCCTTGGGTACTGTAACTCCTTTCATGGGTGTTTTGTTCTCTATTCTACGAAGGAATGAAGTATCCACACTTTGGTCTTCCTTCTTGATTTTCTTTTGTTTTGCAAATTGTATCTTTTTTGCAATATTTTTTATTAGATATTTTCTTAATTTACATTTTAAATGTTATCCCAAAAGTTCCCTCCTCCCTCCTCCCAGCCCTGTTCCCTTGCCCACCCACTCCCACTTCTTGGCCCTGGTATTCCCCTGTATTGGGGTATATAAAGAATGCAATATCAAGGAGCCTCTTCTCCCAATGATGACCAACTAGGCCATCTTCTGCTACATGTGGAGCTAGAGACACCAGTTCTGGGGGTTCTGGTTAGTTCATATTGTTGTTCCTCTTTTAGGTTTGCAGAACCCCTCTGCTCCTGGGGTTCTATCTCTAGATTCTCCATTGTGGGCCATGTGTTCCATCACATAGATGACTGTGAGCATCCACTTCTGTACCAGACAGCTTTTTCAGGGTCCCTTAAGTAGACATTTGCTGTCCTATGCAATAGTGTCTGAGTTTAGTGAGTGATTATGGGATGGATCCCCCCTGGTGGGGTAGTTTCTTTTTGGTCCATCCTTTCATCTTAGCTCTAAAATTTGTCTCTATAACTCCTTTCATGGGTATTTTGTTTCCTATACAAAGGAGGAACGAAGTATCCATGAGCTGGTCTTCCTTCTTGATTTTCTTGTGTTTTGCAAATTGTATCTTGGGTATTCTAAGTTTCTGGGCTAATATCCATTTATCAGTGAGTGGATATCCAATACTTCTTTTGTGATTGGGTTACCTCACTAAGGATTATATCCTCCAGATGCATCCATTTGCCCAAGAATTTCATAAATTCATTTTTAATAGGAGAATAGTACTCCATTGTGTATTACATGGTGTAAAAGACATAGGTAAGGAGACAACTCCCTGTAGACCCAAGAAAGGTCGAAGACCGATAATATTTATTCCGACGATACTTGTATCACCTTGTACACAGGAAAAATGGTCAACCTTGTAGAAGACCCATATACGGGTCCTCTCCATAACGTCCTAGAAAGTCATCATGATACAGGTTAAAAGTGAGAAAATGCCAGACTGACTTGCAGAGTGGTTGTACAAGCTTGCAATCCCACCAGCAATGGAGGAGTGTTCCTCTTTCTCCACATCCTCGCCAGCATCTGCTGTCACCTGAATTTTTGATCTTAGCCATTCTGACTGGTGTGAGGTGGAATCTCAGTGTTGTTTTGATTTGCATTTCCCTGATGATTAAGGATGTTGAACATTTTTTCAGATGTTTCTCAGCCATTTGGAATTCCTCAGTTGAGAATTCTTTGTTTAGCTCTGTACCCCATTTTTAATGGGGTTATTCGTTTTTCTGGAGTCTAGCTTCTTTAGCTCTTTGTAGATGTTGGATATTAGTCCCCTATCAGATTTAGGATTGGTAAAAATCCTTTCCCAATCTGTTGGTGGCCTTTTTGTCTTGCTGACTAGGTCTTTTGCCTTACAGAAACTTTGCAATTTTATAAGGTCCCATTTGTCAATTCTTGATCTGACAGCACTGGCCATTGCTGTTCTATTTAGGAATCTTTCCCCTTTGCCCATATCTTTGAGGGTTTTCCCCACTTTCTCCTCTATAAATTTCAATGTCTCTGTTTTTATGTTGAGGTCTTTGATCCACTTAGACTTAAGCTTTGTACAAGCAGATAAGACTGGATAAATTTGCATTCTTTTACAGGCTAACAGTCACCAGAACTTATGGGACACAATGAAGGCAGTCCTAAGAGGAAAACTCATTGCCCTGAGAGCCTCCAAAAAGAAACTAGAGAGAGCATACACTAGTAACTTGACAGTACACCTAGAAACTCTAGAACTAAAGGAAGCAAATTCACCCAAGAGGAGCAGACACCAGGAAATAATCAAACTCAGGCCCGAAATCAATGAAGTAGAAACAAAAAGAACTATTCAAAGAATCAACCAAACCAGGAGCTGTTTCTTTGAGAAAATCAAAAAGATAGATAAACCCTTAGCCAGACTCACTAGAGGGCACAGGGACAGTCTTTTAATTAACAAAATCAGAAATGAAAAAGGAGACATAACAACAGATCCTGAGGAAAGCCAAAACATCATCAGATCCTACTACAAAAGGCTATACTGGGGAACGCCAGGGCCATTAAGTAGGAGGGGTGGGTAGGGGAGCAGGGCGGGGATGCGGGAGGGTAAGGGAAAATTTCTGGATAACATGTGAAATGTAAATGAAGAAAATATCTAATAAAGAGAAAAAAAATTTAAAAAAAAAAGAAAAAAAAAAAAAAAAAAAAAAAAAAAAAAAAAAAAAAAAAAAAAAAAAAAAAAAAAAAAAAAAAAAAAAAGGCTATACTCAACAAAGCTAAAAAACCTGGAGGAAATAGACAATTTCCTAGACAGATACCAGGTACAAAAGTTAAGCCAGGATCAGATTAACAATCTAAACAGGCCCATTTCCCCTAAAGAAATAGAAGCAGTCATCAATAGTCTTCCAACCAAAAAAAGCACAGGACCAGATGGGTTTAGGACAGAGTTCTATCAGACCTTCAAAAAATACCTAATTCCAACTCTCCTCAAACTATTCCACAAAATAGAGACAGAAGGTACTCTACCCAACTCATTCTATGAAGCTACAGTTTCTCTGATACCTAAACCACACAAAGATCCAACAAAGAAAGAGAACTTCAGACCAATTTCCCTCATGAATATCGATGCAAAATTACTCAATAAAATCCTTGCAAACCGCATCCAAGAACACATCAAAACAATCATCCATCATGACCAAGTAGGCTTCATCTCAGGAATGCAGGGATGGCTTAATATATGGAAATCCATCAACATAATCCACTATATAAACAAACTCAAGGACAAAAACCACATGATCATCTCCTTAGATGCTGAGAAAGCATTTGATAAAATCCAACACCCTTTCATGATAAAAGTCTTGGAAAGATCAGGAATTTAAGGCCCATATCTAAACATACTAAAAGCAATATACAGCAAACCAGTAGCCAACATCAAACAGAATGGAGAGAAGCTGGAAGCAATCCCATTAAAATTAGGGACTAGAGAAGGTTGCCCACTTTCTCCCTACCTATTCAATATAGTAGTTGAAGTCCTAGCCAGAGCAATTCAACAACAAAAGGAGATCAAGGGGATACAAATTGGAAAGGAAGAAGTTAAAATATCACTGTTTGCAGATGATATGATAGTATATATTTGGGACCCCAAAAATTCCACCGTAGAACTCCTAAACCTGATAAACAGCTTCAGTGCAGTAGCTGAATATAAAATTAACTCAAACAAATCAATGGCCTTTCTCTACACAAAGGATAAGAGGGCTGATAAAGAAATTATGGAAACAACACCCTTCACAATAGTCACAAATACTATAAAATACCTTGGTGTGACTCTAACTAAGGAAGTGAAAGATCTGTATGACAAGAACTTCAAGTCTCTGAAGAAAGAAATTGAAGAAGATCTCAGAAGCTGGAAAGATCTCTATGCTCATGGATTGGCAGGATGAATATAGTCAAAATGGCTATCCTGCCGAAAGCAATCTACAGATTCAACACAATCCCAACTCAATTCTTCACTGAGATAGAATGGGCAATTTGCAAATTAATCTGGAATAATAAAAAACCTAGGATAGCAAAAACTATTCTCAACAATAAAAGAACCTCTGGGGGAATCACCATGCCTGAAATTAAGCTGTACTACAGAGAAATTGTGATAAAACTGCATGGTACTGGTACAGCAACAGACAGATAGATCAATGGAATAGAATTGAAGACCCAGAAATGAAGCCACACACCTATGGGCACTTGATCTTTGACAAGGGAGCTAAAACCATCCAGTGGAATAAGGACAGCATTTTCAACAAAAGGTGCTGGCACAACTGGCAGTTATCATGTAGAAGAATGGGAATTGACCCATTCTTACCCCTTGTACAAAGCTTAAGTCTAAGTGGATCAAAGACCTCCACATAAAACCAGAGACACTGAAATTTATAGAGGAGAAAGTGGGGAAAACCCTGAATGGTGTGTGCACAGGGGAAAGATTCCTAAACAGAGCAGCAATGGCCTGAGCTGTCAGATCAAGAATTGACAAATGGGACCTTATAAAATTGCAAAGATTCTGTAAGGCAAAAGACAGAGTCAGCAAGACAAAAAGGCCACCAACAGGTTGGGAAAATATTTTACCAATTCTAAATTTGATAGGGGACTAATATCCAGCATCTACAAAGAGCTAAAGAAGCTGGACTCCAGAAAAATGAATAACCCCATTAAAAAATGAGGTGCAGAGCTAAACAAAGAATTCTCAACTGAGGAATTCCAAATGGCTGAGAAACATTTGAAAAAATGTTCAACATCCTTAATCATCAGAGAAATGCAAATCAAAACAACACTGTGATTCCACCTCACACCAGTCAGAATGGCTAAGATCAAAAATTCAGATGACAGCAGATGCTGGCGAGGATGTGGAGAAAGAGGAACACTCCTCCATTGCTGGTGGGATTGCAAGCTTGTACAACCACTCTGCAAGTCAGTCTGGCATTTTCTCAGAAAATTGGACATAATACTACCAAAAGATCCTGCAATACCTCTCCTGGGCATATACCCAGAAGATGTAGGTTGACCATTTTTCCTGTGTACAAGGTGATACAAGTATCGTCGGAATAAATATTATCGGTCTTCGACCTTTCTTGGGTCTACAGGGAGTTGTCTCCTTACCTATGTCTTTTACACCATGTAAATGTGTTACCTCATGATAAGACGATAATTTTAATGAATTTATGAAATTCTTGGGCAAATGGATGTATCTGGAGGACATAGTCCTTAGTGAGGTAACCCAATCACAAAAGAAGTCATTGGACATGCACTCACTGATAAATGGATATTAGCCCAGAAACTTAGAATACCCAAGATATGATCTGCAAAACATAAGAAAATCAAGAAGAAAGACCAGCGTGTGGATACTTCATTCCTCCTTTGAATAGGAAACAAAATACCCATGAAAGGAGTTACAGAGACAAAGTTTAGATCTAAGATGAAAGGATGAACCATACAGAGACTAACCCATCGGGGATCCATCCCATAATCACTCACTAAACTCAGACACTATTGCATAGGACAGCAAGTATTTACTGAAGAGACCCTGAAATAACTGACTCCCACAGAAGTGGATGCTTACAGTCATCCAAAAGAGGGAGCACGGGGCCTACATTGTAGAAGCTAGAGATAGAACCCCAGGAGCTGAAGGGGTCTGCAACCCTAGAAGAGGAGCAACAATATGAACTAATCAGAACCCCCAGAACTCATGTCTCTAGCTTCATATGTAGAAGAAGATTGCCTAGTCAGCCATCATTGGGAAGAGAGGCCCCTTGGTATTGCAATCTTTACACGCCCCAATACAGGGGAACGCCAGGACCAAGAAGTAGGAGTGGATGGGCAGGGCAGCAGGGAGAGGGGAGGGGGGAGGTGATTTTCAGGATAGCAGTTGAAATGTAAATTAAGAAAATATCTAATAAAAAATGCTAAAAAAACAAAAACAATGACTTCATGAAATTTGCAAGCAAATGGATGGAACTAGAAAATATCATCCTGAGTGAGGTAAATTTTCTTGAAAAACAGATTTTAGATATTGTGATTTGCATGCAAAGGCATACTGGAGAATGTTCTTGGATAAGAATGTTCAGAAGATTTATGGGCTCAGAGGTCTTTGTTCATTAGGGGGACCTGGGATGTTAACTATACAAAGTTATTCTTTCAAGGAAAGCGATATGAGCCATGTTTTCCACCCAGAAGGCTGGAGCAGATATGCTTTCTAGTCTGGTAACCTTTGTGAAATCTATGTGGCCAAAGACTTTCTGGCACCCGAGAGTACTCCAGACTCATTCTTATAAAATTGTTTTTCTTAGTCATTTTATTGAATCTATCTTTATGAAAGAGGTGATATGTACTTTACAACATGGTTAGATATAGTTATGTCTGATCCACACTTAGATTGCTTTGTTCCTCAAGGGGATTTAGGTATGCTTTGTTTTGAAAGTGGGATTGAGTTTAGCATCACAAGAATAGTTGTCTCCAGATTGTGTGATGCTTAAATAAGTCTAAAATAAACCCCTTGGAATCAGATCCACAAAGTTTGAAACAACTCCTGCTACTGAGTTCTGCTGTGCTGAACTGCCTGCCTTCTTGCTGTGCTTGATCATTTATCACTTTCCTGACCCATGAAGCTTGCAGAGACCCATACTAGTAGGAGAACAATGGAAGCATGATTGGGTACAATGACTTGCACCATCAGCTTTAGCTAATCAAATGGGAAATTCTGAAGAGCTTTAAAATAAATTCCATCTAGAGGCTAGAGAAATAGTTCAGTGGTTAAGAACACAAGATGCTCTTTCAGAGAATCTGTGATCAATTCCCCAAACTCATTTTGGCAGCTCACAACATCCTGTAAATTCACCTTTTGGGGATCAGACACCTCTATTTTACAAAGGTATCTGTGGCATATACACAGAGCCAAACACAAGCAAAAAATAAATCTATAAAAATAGAAATACTCTGATATTCCATCTTAATGTAAGGAGACCAGGTCTTTGTATACCAACAATCAATCATTAAATACAACCTTGGAAGCTGTAAGATTCTCTTTCTAAAGGTAATTCACAGAGAGGGTGCTGTTATGTCCTGTGTATAGGTCACACTCTCAGAAAATAGCACAGTAATTTTCATGAATGTGCTTAATATAAAGTTTAGATACACATCTATACGTGTTTCTAGTTGCAGATACTTATAGTATTAATTGTATTAAAATCAATTTAAAATAATAGTCATTCAAAAGACTTCAACACAGAATAGTCTTTAAAAGAATTTTGTCCTCATTAGTACAGTTCCCTAAGCAGACAAGTATCTAAAACACAAATGACAGAAAATGCAAAATATTTTATTTAATTATTTTATTTATTTGCATCCCAAATGTTGTTTGCTCTTCTGGTCCTCCCTCCCAGAGTTCTTCACCTCATCCCCTTTCCACTTCAACTCTGAGAGGGCCAAACACCCTGAGGCCAGACAAGGCAGCCCTCTGCTACATATGTTATAGAGAGCCTCAGACCAGCCCACATATGCTCTTTGGTTGGTGGCTTAGTCTCTTGGATATCTTGGATAAGGGGTCCTGTTTATTTGACACTATTGGTCATCTTATGGGGTTACCATCCTCAGCAGCTCCTTTAAACCTTCCCCTTGTTCTTCCATAGATGTCCCTGACCTCAGTCCAATGGTTGGCTGTATATATCTGCATTTGTCTCAGTCAGCTGCTGGGAGAGCCTCTCAGAGGACAGCCATGCTACAATTAAGAAGAACTATATTTATAATAAGTAATCAAATGCCTTAATTGAGCAACAGACTTTATACAGTGTGGCAAAATGAAAAATTATAAAATTGGTAGATTACTTACTGTATATATCCTAAGCCATACACACACTAAGATGGGAACTTTACACCAATTAACTAGTAAAAATACTGAGATGTTAACCAGTCTTAGGGGAAAACAACCAAAAGTAGATAGTATGAACCACAGAGAAAGCATTTACAAACAGTGAGCTGTATTAGCAAAGCTTATTAAATTTGAACTAGTGGCTATACAGACCATGCCCATCTGTGGGGCTTGCAATTCATGTGTGTGTGTGTGTGTGTGTGTGTGTGTGTGTGTGTGTGTGTGTGTGTATGAATTCATATATTTATATATGTATGTGAATTGCATGTATGTATGTATATATATATCCCTTCTCTCTCCACCCCGTTGTATGTATGTATGTGTATATATATATATATATATATATATATATATATATATATATATATATATATATATATCCCTTCTCTCTCCACCCCTGTTCAGGCTCATGTGTTCTCTTTCCCTTGCCCCCTCCTTCTTTCCTCTACAGCTGATAGCTGCTGTACAAGAGAAGGGCAGATACCCTACTGAGAGTCTGCCTGTGAATCTGATTTTGAACTTTTAGAAAACAAGCTTCCCGAGTCTTTAAATAGTCAAGAGCACATGCCACTTGATGGACACACATTAACTAAACCTATCCTCAGTTTTTATTTTACTAAGAGCTTACATGTAGTTTATCTAACATATTAACAAACACAGTCATAACAGAAGAAAGAAGTCATAAATTCTAGTTTAAAATATACAAAACATGCCACATAGTTCACAAGCTTTTCAAAGAGACAAGCCTTGTACTCCAAAGAAATGTAACTATTTGAGCAAAAAAAAAAAAATATTGAGGAAGTTCTCAGATGAAAATTGAAGGAAAAGCCCATTGCTTTTTATCAAAAAAAAAAAAAAAACAGACAAGAAAAAATAATCTCTCAAATAGAATTGACATTGAAATTGTCATTTATGTAACATATATATGTTAATTTATGAATGCATAATAAGTACATTTTACCTATAAATATAAATATTAAGCTTAATAATCAAATAAATATGGACTATAAATATGTTTTCCCTTTTGTGAATGATACTGTTTTTATCTTTACTAGTTTACAATGTACATTTACACCAAACCTTTTTACTCTCCCTCAGTACAGTTATTTACCAGATCTTTTCTATTAAGCTTGTCTCTCTAATAGATACACATTTTAAATAAACCTAGGCAAATTCATGTCTATGTATAGGTGATAGATAGATAGATAGACAAACAGACAGACAGACAGACAGACAGACAAATAGATAGATAGATAGATAGATAGATAGATAGATAGATAGATAGATAGATAGATAGATAGATTGACTCTAAGTCCCAAGGTCTGTCCTGACACTGGGCAAAGTTATTGTTTTATGGTAATAGAACAGATTAAAATTAAAGAAGAACAATAAATATATAAAGAAGGAGCTATGTCTTTTTAAGCAGCAAGTAGCTGTCTTTAGCCAAGCACTAATATAAGACATAAGGAAACCTGGCCAGACTTAACTGTTGACTCACTGATCACCATTATTTACTTGCAAATAATCCTTCATCACTTGGTGCTCTTTCTGGAGACATCCTACCACCACATATTATTAGTGTGTTAATATGGATGGATGTTTTCCCCAGGCCTATAAAGCTGCAGAAGTATCATAGTAAACCTCTATTCTTCAAATAAACAATATCTACCAGATAACATATATTTATGTAAATTTATCAAAATATTCATCTATCACACTTAAAAATTCCTGAGACCAAC
This sequence comes from Mus minutoides, assembly GCA_902729485.2. Lineage (NCBI taxonomy): Eukaryota > Metazoa > Chordata > Mammalia > Rodentia > Muridae > Mus > Mus minutoides. The sequence goes on along the minus strand of LR753359.1, from coordinate 688,756 downwards.
TCTTAACTTTGAAAATGGGGACTGCCTTTTTGTGAATTGCATGGTCTGTATTCCACTTTTACAAGCCCATCCTTGAAAAAAATTATCTCCTCTAACAATGTTGACCTCCTGGATTTGTTTTGGTAGCGGGAATAGGTGGTAAGTCTTCCAGGCCCCAGTGTCTAGCCTACTGAGTTCCTCCTTCAAACTAAATGGTTCACAAACTTCCTTCTCCTGTTTCCAAACTTTCACACCAACAAGAATAAAACCTAGGGAAATGGAGTACTAGTAACATATTTAGATATGAAAATATATTCTCTGAAGCAGAATGTTTTACCTCTGTACAACTACTATGTTATTGGACTTCAGGGTCACAATCTGTGCCTCAAGTTATCTGGCCACCCATCTTCTGGATACCAATTAAAATAATCAAGTTAAAAGAGGAAGTATAGCCTAGGATGGCCTAGAACTTATGGTCCTCCTCCTTTAGCAAGCATGACATTTACAAAATGGTGTATTACTCACATGTTTAAAATAATGACATCATGAATTTTGTAGGCAAATGGATGGTACTAGAAAATACTATCACAAGTGAGATAACCCAGACCCAGAAAGTCAAACATGGTATGTGCTCCTCAGCATGTATCAGCTGTTAAGTAAAGTTGTTAAGTTCACAGACCCAGAATGGCAAAATAACAAGAAGGGCTCAAGAGAGAGAGATACATTAATCTCCCAGTAAAGTTGGAATAGAATAGATATGATGGGTGGACTGAGGGTGGGTGACCACTGGAATAAGAGAGATCACACAAGTAGAAGATGGAGAGAGAGAGAGTTCTACTTAAGGATATATCCACCTACACAGTCTCAAAGTGTGATTCTGTGATTCTGACCAACAGTGACTTATAATTATCTGTACTTCACAAGCTATAAGGTGGTCTGACAAGGCATGAGAACTGGGTGAAATCTCTTTCTGGAAGACAGTTTCCTCCTCTAGATGGAGCTCTTACCTTTTCCCAGTATAAGATACTAGTAAAAGTCTGAAGGGTGGGGTCTGTTTTCATGGTCTGATAGTCAAATTAAAAGACATAGGTATCTCTTCCAAATATCTTTATTTCTGCTAGACTTGTTACAGTTCCAAAGCCAAAGTTAGCCTATCTCAACATTATCATTATTTGAACATTTTAAAGGGCCCAAGGCAATACTATTTCTACATGAAGATCAACCTTAAAACTAATCTTTAATTTTACATTTTAAGTTTGTGTAGAAAAATCAGTTCATATATTTCAGCACTTAACAAAATTATATTTGTACTTATTTTAGGTAATTTCTCCTAAGTTCTTTAATAAAATTTAAAACAATAGTAACAATAACAGCAACAACAACAACAACAACAACAACACAAAACAACAAACATTTGTGGTTTTGTAACAAACAACAGAAAGTTGGAGACCCAAATCATTTTATGGAGTAAATTTAAAATAGGCATTTTGATTAGTATTTTAGATAAGACTGCCAGAGGTGAAGTCAAGAAATTAGTTGTTTCTTCTTCTTCTTCTTCTTCTTGTTCTTCTTGGTCTTCTTCTTGTTCTTCTTGTTCTTGTTCTTCTTCTTGTTCTTCTTGTTCTTGTTCTTCTTCTTCTTCTTCTTCTTCTTCTTCTTCTTCTTCTTCTTCTTCTTCTTCTTCTTCTTCTTCTTCTTCCTCTCCTCCTCCTCCTTATTCTTCTTCTTCCTCCTTTTTAAATTTTAATTAATTAATTTTTTATTTTTAATAATGTCCAGTGTAATATGTCTCCACTAGAACCCAGCTATCCTATTACAGCAAGTGCTGAAAACTCCAACACAGCTGAAGCACAAAAGAAATACCTTAAAACCAACTTTACGGAGATAGAAATCTTTAAATAGAAAATGAATAAATCTCTTGAAGAAAACCAAGAAATGAAAGTTAAAGCAAACAGTTGAAGAAAATTAATAAAAATGTTCAAGACTTGCAAATTAAAATAGAAGCAGTAAAGAAAACAAAATCTCAAGGAATTCTAGAAATTCTAGGTAAGCAAACAGGAATAACAGAAGCAATCATCACCAACAGAGTACAAGAGGTAGAAGAAAGTAACTTAGGCACTGAAGATATAATAGAAGAAATAGACAAATCTGTCAATTAAAATGCTAAATCTAAAAACAGTCTTGGCACAAAACATCCAGGGTATTGGGTACACTAATAAAAGAACAAACCTAAGAATAACTGGAATACAGGATGAAGAATCCCAGGTCAAAGACCTAGAAAACATTTTTAACAAAATCAGAGAAGAATATCTTTCTAACATAAAGAAGGAGATGCTCATAAATGTACAAGAGCCATACAGAACTTCAAATAAATTGGACCAGAAAAGAAAGTCTCCCTTGTCATATGATAATGAAAACACTAAACATACTGAATAAAGAAAGAATATTAAAAGCTCTAATTGGGAAAGGCCAAGTAACATGTAAAGGCAGACCTACTAGAATTACCCTCAAATTCTCAATGGAGACTCTAATAGACAGGAAGGCCTAGACACATATCCTTCAGACTTGACTCCAGAGATGCCAGCACATACTACTATACCTAGCAAAATTTTCAATCACCATAAATGGAAAATATTCAATTGATAAAGTCAAATTCCAACAGTATCTATCTACAAATCCAGTCCTATAGAAGATAATAGAATCTTCCAACACAAGGAGGTTAACACATCAAAACACAGAAAATAATATCACATCAATAAAATGAAAAGGCAGGAAGTATACACAGTACCATCACCACCAACAACAATGACAACAACAAAATAAGAATAATTAATAAGTATTGTTCATTAATATCTCTCAGTATCAATGAACTCAATTCCTCCAAAAGAGAAACAGACTAACAGAACAGATAGGAAAATAGGATCCATCCTTCTGCTGCAAACAGGAAACCCATTTCAACATCAGAGACAGACATTAACTAAGAGTAAAGGGTTAGAAAAATATTTTCCCAGCAAAAGGATCTAAGAAACAAGCTAGTAAAAGAAATGTTAGTAAAGCTTAAATCACACATTGCCTCCCCCACATCGATAGCAGGAAGCTTCAATACCTCACTTCCAAAAAAGGACAGGTCACTAAATTGAAAACAGAAATATTGAAGTTAACATATATTATGAATCAAATGGACCTAGCATAAAACTGACTAGATATGTAGGCACAAAGGAAGTCTCAACAGATACAAGAAAATTTAAATAATCTTCTGCACCCTATCAGACCACCATGGATTAAAGCTAGATTTCAACAAAGGAAACAACAAAAAGGCTACAAACTCATGGAAACTGAACAACTCTCTACTAAATAACTACTGTATCTAGGCAAAAGTAATGAAAGAAATTAAAGATTTTTTTAGAGTTCAATGAAAATGAGTAAACACCATACTAAAACTTATGGGGCACAATAAAAGCTCTGTTAAGAGGAATGTTCATAAAACTAAGTGCCTTCATAAAGAAGATGGAGAGATCTCATAGTAGCAAATTAGTAGCATACCTGAGAATTTGAGAACAAAAACAAAAACAAAACAAACAAAAAAAGTAAGTACACTCAAGAAGAGAAGATGATAGGAGATAATCAAACTGAGGGCTGAAATCAATAAAATAGAAACAAAGAGAACTATACAAAGAATCAACAAAACCAAGAGCTGTTTTGTTGTTATTGTTGTTGTTGTTTTTGGTTTTTTGGTTTTTTGGGTTTTTTTAGAAAATCAGGAAGATAGACAAAGCTTTGGCCAAACTAACTGAAAGACAGAGAGACACGCTAACGGAAAGGCAAACTAACAGAGTAAGAAATTGGAAGAGGGATATAACAACAGACAAAGAGGAAATCCAAAGAATCATTAGGTCACACTTAAAAACCTGCACTCCACAAAACTGGAGAATCTAAAAGAACTGGACACTGCCTAAGGTCTACAACAGAAGAATGAATAAGGAAAATGTGGTCCATTTACACAATGGAGCATTACTCAGCTTAAAAAAAAAGATATATCATGAAACTTGCAGGTAATTGGATGGAACTAGAAAAGATCATTCTCAGTAAAGCTATCCAGACACACAAATAAAAACATATGTCCTGGCTTATAAGTGGATATTAGCTGTAAATAAAACGATAATTATGCTACAATTCACAGATATAGAGAGGCTATGTAACAAGGAAGGATCAAAGGTGGATGGATGGATCTCCCTAGGAAGGGTATAAAATAGATTTAGTGGGTGGACTAGAGGTAGATGGAGATGGGAACAGGAGGGAAATCTGGTTTCAGGGAGAGAGTATCAGGAGAGATGACTGGAATTGGAATGCATGGGGGTAATGAGAAACTGAGTGAAATGTGACTCTCTGGATTCTACCAGTGTCACCCTTGTGAAGACTCCTAGTAATTGCAGATACAGAGCCTGAACTGGCCATCTTCTGTAACCAGGCAAGGCTTCCACTGATGGGATTGGGACATCAGCCCAGCCACAAAATCTTCAACCTCCAATTTGTTCTGCATGCAAGATGCTGGGGTAAAGGTGGCACTGAACTTTTAAGAGTCGCCAGTCAATGACTGGGCCAAATTTAGATAGGGAGCCCACCCCTGATGCTGCCTGCGTGACCAAGAACCAGAGTCTGATAGCCCAGAGACCTAGGGTAGAACTAAACACAATTGTCCCACCCTAGTCAACATAATTGTTTTTAATGATATTATGCTATACACTAAAGTCATCACAGTTTCATCAGAGGGGTTTCATTCAGTAACTGATGGGATCAGATACAGAGGCCCACATCCAAACATTGAATAGTGCTCAGAGTATAGAAAAGGATGGATTGTAGGAGCCAGGGAGGGATTGAGGACACCCCAAGAATATGGCCCATCTAATCAGCTAGGCAGGTCTCATGGTAGCTCAGAGAGACTGAATGACAACTAGGGAGCTTGTATGGGTCTGAGTTAGTCGCTTTGTGTATATGTTATGATTGTGTAGCTTGGTGTTCTTGTGGGACTCCCAACAATAGGAATGGGGATATTTCCGACTCCTTTGCCTTTTCTGGGTACAGTTTTACTCCTATTGGGTTGGCTCATCCAGCCTTGATATGAGGGTATGTGTGTTTAGTCTTATGAAACTTATGTCATGATCTGCCGATATCCCTGGGAAGCCTGCTCTTTCCTGAGGGGAAATGGAGAAGGAGTAATGGGTATCTGGAAGAAGATAAATGTGGAGGAGAATTTGCAGGAGGAGAGGGTGGTGAAACCACAATCAGTATGTAATATATGGTAGGATTTTTAAAAGGAATAGAATAGATACAAATGTATTTGCTCTTATATAGCCAAAAATGACTCTAAGCAATTTGTACACATAAACACTAAAAACTCTTTAAAGTTGTGACAATCATGTTTCTAAGCACATACCAAGTTAAAATTGAAACACAATGCTAACGGGGCCAGAGTTTCCTCTTTAGGAACTCCAGACACAAAGATTAGATTTTTTTTTTTTTTTTGTAATATTGCCTTCTTAGAAATTACCCTAAAACCTTAAAAGATTATGGAAATTTAATTCTCTCTAGAAGGTACCAAGGATATAAAGAATTGATATTTTTATGAATGTATAAATCACAAAAAGTTCTCCTCAACACCCTTGTCCAATTCACACAGTGCAATGGAACCAAAATGGCTCAAAAGAGCTGGGACTCTTTCCTGTTGTGTGGCTACTGACCTGAATTGTTCCACAGAAACCAAAATTTGCTTTAAAGAGTTGTTAAATTGACACTGCTTGTACAACAAAATGGCATTTGTTAGATTTGGAGTCTGTCCCATTAAGAGGCTTCTGATTCCAGAATATAAGACTCTTGAAAATAATAATGCCATGTTCAGAGATAGAAATGAAAGGTCCCCACTGTAAGGATTAAAATATTGTGGTCACCTGTTGGGAGGTATAGGGAGGGAGCAAATTTAAGACATAGGAGACCTAAACATGTCTCATTGAAGCCATAGACATGTAGGAATGTCAGAGGGGATCTTCCTATCTCTGAAGTACTTGACTTTGAGTTATGATTGCCAATGCCTTCCAAATTTCTCTATCTCACCACCATGATGACCATGTTTCTCTGTTTAACAATGATAGATTTCTGAGGCAGTGTAAATAGGCAGAAGGGCAGAAAAAGACCAGAGTCACACCTTCAACAAATATAACTTTTTATTAACACAGTGAGGAGCAGACTCTCTGCCATAGCAAATTGAGGGGTATGCCAAGAGGAAAAGCTGTCTGTGACCCTTTAAAGTAGCAGGGTAGGATCTTATAAAAGATTTCTCACCCTCCCAACTGACCAAACCAGAATAAAAAATTCTTGAGAGAGAATTCTGAGGACCTCTCCTGAAATCTCCCCTTCCTAAGATTGTTTGCCCAAAGTAAGGAAGAAGTAGGTATGGGATTGTCTTCCAAGAGTTGACTTGGGAAGTAAATATGAGGTAATGGCCATTTTTGGTATATAGAGGGATTTTAAAGTATAGCCAATCAAATTATAATACTAATCTCATGTTATTGTGAAAAGATCTTGAAGGTGCAATTCAAGTCCGTAATCAGTTGAATATAAGTTCATCAAAATATATATCATGAAGCTAAGGGGGGTGAGGAGGAAAGAATATCTGCCCGAACATGTGAAGTAACTGGAATCAGCAGGGGCAGGGAACACAGGATCCCTACCTGACCACTGACACAGGGTTCCTTCTGGTTGGGGCTAATGCTCTGAGCAGACTTTTGGTATGAACTCCTCAGCCAGTCCCACAACACACAGAAAAATCTCCATTCCCAGGTTCTCTAACATGGCCAGGACTACAGGATCCAGGAGCTAGGTCACAGCAGGATCTCAGGGTACTAGAGGCAGCTTAACTTCCAGGAGCTCTGACACACCCAGATCTCAGTATACCAGGATCCCAGAATCACAGGATAACAGAGACATCTGAACTCTGAGGAGTTCTGACACAACCAGGATCAAAGGAAGGACATGCTCCAGTCAGATATAGCTAGGGCAGGTAGCACTAGAGATAATAAGATGGCAGGAAGCAAGCATAAGAACACAAGCAACAGAAACCAAGGTTACTTGGCATCCTCAGAACCTAATTCTCCCACCACAGCAAGTCCTGGATACACCATCACACTAGACAAGCAAGACTCAGATCTAAAATCACTTTTCATGATGATGACAGAGGACATAAGAAAGACATAAATAACTTCCTTAAAGAAATATAGGAGAACACAGGTAAACAGATAGAAGCCCTTAAAGAGGAAGCACAAACATACCTTAAATAACAGGAAAACAAAATAAAACAGGTGAAGGAAATGAACAAAACCATCCAAGATTAAAAAAAAATATATGTATGGAACTAGAAAAAAATAAAGATATCACAAAGGAAGACAATCCTGGAGTTAGCAAACCTAGGAATGAGATCAGGAGTCATATACGCAAGCATCACCAACAGAATACAAGAGATAGGAGAGAGAATCTCAGGTGCAGAAGAAAACATAGAAAATATTGACACAACAGTCAAATAAAATGCAAAAAGCAAAAAGCTCCTAACCCAAAGTGTCCAAGACATCCAGGACACAATGAGAAGATGAAACCTAAGGATAATATGTATAGAAGAGAGTGAATATTCCCAACTTAAAGGGCAAGTAAATATCTTCAACAAAATTATAGAAAAAATTTCCCCAACCTAAAGAAAGGGATGCCCGTGAACATACAAGAAGCCTACCGAACTCAAAATAGGTTGGACCAGAAAAGAATTTCCTCCCATCAGATAATAGTCAAAACACAAAATGCATAAAACTAAGGAAGAATATTAAAAGTATTAAGGGAAAATGGTCAAGAAACATATAAAGGGAGACCTATCAGAATTACACCAGACATCTCACCAGAGACTATAAAAACTAGAAGGTCCTAGGAAGATGTCATACAGACACTAAGAAAACACAAATACCAGCCCAGGCTAATATACCCAGCAAAAGTCTTAATTCTCATGGATGGAGAAATGAGATATTCCAAGACAAAAAACAAATTTATACAATATCGTCCCATAAATCCAGCCCTACAAAGAATAATAGATGGAAAACACCAACACAATGAGTGAAACAACACCCTAGGAAAAGAAAGAAAATAATGTTTCAAAACCACAAAAGAACATAGCCACACAAACATAATTCCACTCTAAAAACAAAAATAACAGGAAGTAACAACAAGCACTTTTCCTTAATATCTTTCATAATCAATGGACTAAATTCCATCAAAAAAACATTGACTAACAGACTGGATATGTAAACAGAACTCAGCATTTTGTTGTGTACAGGCAACATATTTCAATTGTAAAGGCAGACACTACCTCAGTATAAAAGGTTGGAACACAATTTTCCAAGCAAATGTTCTCAAGAAACAAGCTGGAGTAGGCATTCTAATATTGAATAAAATTGACTTTCAACCCAAAGTTATCAAAACAGACAAGGAGGGGCACTTCATATGCATCAAAGGTAAAATCTACCACGATGAACTCTCAGTTATGAATATCCATGCGCCACATTCACTAAAGAAACTTTAGTAACGTTCAAAGAACACATTGCACCTCACACAACAATAGTGGGAGACTTCAACACACCACTCTCATTAATGGACAGATCATGGAAACAGAAAATAAACAGACACACATCAAAACTAACAGAAGTTATGAAACAAATTGATTTAACATATATTTACAGCACATTTTATCTTAAAACAAAAGGATATACCTTCTTCTCAGCACCTCATGAAACCTTTTCCAAAGTTTACCATATAATTGGTCACAAAACAGGCCTCAACAGATACAAAAATATTGACACTATCCCTTGCATCCTATCAGATCACCACGAACTAAGGTTGATCTTCAATAACAATATAAATAAGAGAAATCCAACATTCACATTGAAGCTGAACAATCCTCTACTCAATGATAACTTGGTCAAGGAAGAAAAAGAGAACAAAATTAAAGACTTTTTAGAGGTTGATGAAAATGAAGCCACAACATACCCAAACTTATGGGAAACAATGAAAGGAGCCATAAGAGGAAATCTCATGGCTCTGAGTACCTCCAAAAAGAAACTAGAGCGAGAATGCACTAGCAGCTTGACATCCCACCTAATAGCGCTTGAACAAAATTTAGCAAATACATCCAAGAGGAGTAAAAAGCAGGAAATAATAAAACTGAAATCAACCAAGTGGAAACCAAACGAACTATTGAAAGAATTGACCAAACCAGAAACCGTCCTTTTAAGAAAATCAACAAGGTAGATAAACCCTTAGCCAGATTAACTAGAGGGCACAGAGACAGTATCATAATTAAGAAAATCAAAAATGAAAAGGGAGAAATAACAAGAGAACCTGAGGAAATCCAAACATTATCAGATCCTACTGCAAAAGGCTATACTTAACAAAACTGGAAAACCTGAATGAAATGGACAATTTCCTATACAGATACCAGGTAGCAAAATTAAATCAGGATCAGATTAACAATCTAAACAATCCCACATCCCCTAAAGAAATAGAAGTGGTCATTAAGAGTCTCCCAACCAAAAAAAGCCCAGGACCAGATGGGTTTATTTCAGTGGTCTATCAGACCTTCGAAGAAGACCAAATTCCAATTCTCAAACTACTTCACAAAAGAGAAACAGAAGGTACTCTACCCAATTCTTTTTTATGAATCCACAATTACTTTAATACCTAAACCACATAAAGACCTAACACAGAAAGAAAACTTCAGACCAAACTCCCTTATGCATATTGATACAAAAATGCTCAATAAAATCCTCACAAACTGAATCCAAGAACACCTGAAATTGATCATCCATTATGATCAATTAGGCTTCATTCCAGGAATGTAGGGATGGTTTAATAAATGGACATCCATCAATGTAATCCAATATATAAACAAAGTCAAAGACAAAAACCACATGATCATCTTGTTAGATGGTCAGAAATCATTTGACAGAATCCAACACCCATTCATGATAAAAGTTTTGGAAAGATCAAGAATTGAAGGCACATTCCTAAACATAATAAAAACAATACACTGCAAACCAGTAGCCAACGTCAAACTAAATGGATAGAAACTTGAAGCAGTCCCACTAAAATCAGGGACTAGACAAGGCTGCCCACTTTCTGCCTACCTATTCAATATAATACATGAAGTCCTAGCCAGAGCAAATAGACAACAAAAGGAGATCAAGGGGATACAAATTGGAAAGGAAGAAGGCAAAATATCACTATTTGCAGATGATACGATAGTATATATAATTGACCCTGAAAATTCCACGAGAGAACTCCTAAACCTGATAAACATCTTCAGTGAAGTACCTGGATATAAAAGTAACTCAAAGAAATCAGTGGACTTTCTCTACCCAAAGGATAAACAAGCTGAGAAAAAAATTAGGGAAACAACAGCCTTCACAATAGTCACAAATAATATAAAATATCTTGGTGTGATTCTAACTAAGGAAGTGAAAGATCTCTATGATAAGAACTTCAAGTATCTGAAGAAAGAAATCAAAGAAGATCTCAAAAGAGGGAAAGATTTCCCATGCTCACGAATTGGTAGGATTAATATAGTAAAAATGGCTATCTTGCTAAAAGCAATCTAGAGACTCAATGCAGTCCCCATCAAAATTCCAACTCAATTCTTCACAGAGTTAGAAAGGGAAATTTTTAAATTGATATAGAATAACAAAAACCTAGGATATCAAAAACTATTCTTAACAATAAAAGAACCTTTGTGGGAATCACCATGCCTGAACTCAAGCTGTACTACAGAGCAATTGTAATAAAAACTGCATGGTACTGGTATAGAGGCAGACAGGTAGATATATGGAATAGAATTGAAGACCCAGAAATAAACCATACACCTATAGTCACTTGATCTTTGACAAGGGAGCTAACACTATCCAGTGGACAAAAGAGAGCATTTTTAACAAATGATGTTGGCTCAATTGGCGGTTGTCATATAGAAGAATGTGAGTTGATCCATTCTTATCTTCTTGTACAAAGTGCAAGTCTAAGAAGATATAGGAACTCCACTTAAAACCAGAGACACTGAAATTTATAGAGGAGAAAGTTGGGAAGAGCCTCAAAGATATGGGCACAGGGGAAAAATTCCTGAACAGAACACCAATGGCTTGTGCTGTAAGATTGATAGTCAACAAATGGGGCCTCATAAAACTGCAAAGCCTCTGTAAGCAAAAGACAATGTCAATAAGACAAAAAGACCACTGACAGATTGGGAGAGGATTTTTTTTTTTTTACCAATTCTAACTAGATAGGGGACTAATATCCAACATATAAAAAGAACTCAAGAAGATGGACTCCAGAAAATCAAATAACCCTATTGAATACAATGGGGTACAGCACTAAACAAAGAATTCTCAACTCAAGAATAATGAATGGTTGAGAAATACCTGAGAAAATGTTCAACCTCCCTAATCACCAGGGAAATTCAAATCAAAACAACCCTGATATTCTACCTTATACCAGTCAGAATGGTTAAGATTAAACATTCCAGTGACAGTAGATGCTGGTGAGGATGTGGAGAAAGAGGAACACTCCTCCATTTTTGGTGGGATCCAAGTTGGTACAATCACTCTGGCTGTCAATCTGATGGTTCCTCAGAAAACTGAACATAGTATTAGTGGAAGATCTAGCAATACGTCTCCTGGGCATATGCCCAGAAGATGTTTCCACTTTAATAAGGACACAAGCTCAACCATGTTCATATAGCCTTATTTATAATAGCGAGAAGCTGGAAAGTACCCAGATGACCCTCAACAGAAGAATGGATACAGAAAATGTGGTCCATTTACACAATGAAGTACTACTCAGAAGTTAAAAAACAATGAATTTATGAAATTCTTAGCAAATGTATGGATATGGAGGGTATCATCCTGAGTGATCACAAAAGAACACACATGATATGTACTCAAATATAAGTGGATATTAACCCAGAAACTTAGACTATGGAAGACACAATTTGCAAAACACATGAATCTCAAGAAAAAAAGACCAAAGTGTGGATACTTCGTTTTTTCTTAGAATGGGGAACAAAATATCCATGGAAAGAGTCACAAAGACAAATTTCAGAGCTGAGAAAAGGAAGAAAGGACCATCCAGAGACTGCCCCTTCCTGGGATCCATCCCATATACAACCACCAAATCCAGACACTATTGTATATGTCAGCAAGATTTTGCTGACATGACCCTGGTATAGGTATCACTTGTGAGGCTATGCCAGTGCCTGGCAAATACAGAAGTGGATGCTCACAGTCATCTATTAGATGAAACACAGGGCCCCTAAAGGAGGCGCTAGAGAAAATACCCAAGGAGCTTTAGCATAGGAGGTTGCTATAGGCAACCCTATAGGAGGATCAACAAAATGAACTAACCGGTACCCCCCAGAACTGTGTCTCTAGTTGCATAACTAGCAGAAGAATGCCTATTCAGCCATCAATGGGAGGAGAGTCCCTTGGCCTTGTGAAGATCATATGCCCCAGCACAGGGCAATGCCAGAGCCAGGAAGCTGGTGTGGGCGGGTTGGGGCGGAGGGTGCAGGGAGCATATAGGGGACTTTTGGGATAGCATTTGAAATGTAAATGAAGAAAATATCAATAAAAATGCAATAAAAATAAAGAAAGAAACTAAGGGAGCTTACACTAACAGCTTGACAGCAAACCTGAAAGCTCTAGAACATAAAGAAGCAAATACACCCAAGAGGATTAGATGGCAGGAAATAATCAAACAGGGTTGAAGTCAACCCAATAGAACCAAAAAGAATTACACAAAGTATCAACAAACCCAAGAGCTGGTTCTTTGAGGAAATCAACATGATATATAATCCCTTGGCCAGACTAACCAAAGGGCATAGAGACAGTATCCAAATTCATGAATTCAGAAATGGAAATGGAGATATAACAATGAAATATATCTTAAAATGTTTATTCTGTTTGTTGAATATTAACAGTTGAAAATCTTAAAATCATGTTCTACAGAGAAACAAAGAAACAAACAAACATAAATAAAGCTAAGTTTGTGTTTAGGTGATAAAGTATTGAAATTGCATATATAAGGCCGTGGGTTACATCCCTACCCCCAGAAAGGAAAAACACAAGCAAACAAACAAATTTTTTTTTTCATACCGTCTTAATCAGTGGGGAGGGGGAGAAGTCTTTTAAAAAGATCAGAGGCCTTTACTACATTCAGAAATTCACAACAACATGTGGGGTTTTGTTGCTTTTCCCATGCTTCTTGGATCCTTCTTCCTGAATGTTGGGCAAATAAAAAGCTTAGCTTATGCCTATGTGATTCTCAGTTTGCTTTCTTGATGTTAGATAAGCACCTGCTATAGGTATGTTGTTCCAACACACTAAATATTTAGTCTTTCTGCATGTTTTTTTCTGTAGATTTGGAGCTTCAATAAATAATCCCTTCCAAACATATTACCAATAAAGTAATTAATATACACAGTTAAAATTGATAACCCCTCATTAGTATAAATAACAGAATACCTGGCAATATCTATAAATTTAAACAATATTCTACAATGCATTTCTATACTCCTCCAATATACTGGAGATATGGTTTATTAGTTGGTTAAGAAAACTTGCTTTTCTTGCAGACGACCTGGGTTCAATTTCCAGTATCCATATGCTCACAACTGTCTGTAATTCTAGTTCTAGAGTATCACATGTCCTATTCTGGACTCCATGAGAACTTTATGCATGTTGCACACAAACACACATGCAAGAAAACATGGATACAGAGAGAGACAGACAGAGAGACAGAGACAGAGAGACAGAGACAGAGAGACACAGAGAGACAGAGAGCAAGACAGAAAGACAGAGAAGGAGAGGGAGAGAGAGAGGAAACAGAAGGAATGAAAGAAGGGAAGAAGGAAGGAAGGAAGGAAGGAAGGAAGGAAGGAAGGGAGGGAGGGAGGGAGGGAGGGAGGGAGGGAGGAAGGAAGGAAGGAAGGAAGGAAGGAAGGAAGGAAGGAAGGAAGGAAGGGAGGGAGGGAGGGAGGAAGGAAGGAAGGAAGGAAGGAAGGAAGGATAAAATCCTCTTGTAAACCAGTTACAAATAAATAGCTAATTTTTAAGGACAAAATATTTAACAGGCACTTTACAAGAAAAACTATAAAAATACCTGGTAAAGATATACTCATATTCACTAATTATCAAAGAAATACAGTCAGAAACACAATGAGATTAATATTAACCAGAATAGCTAAGTTAAAACAACAGCTATAAAAGTAGAGTTCTCAAAACTCCATATGCTGACTAATACGTAGAAAAATGGGAAGTTTTATATGCTACTGGTGAGACTATAAAATTGCTTCAGAAATTTACTTTTGGAAATCAGAATAGTTATGTGTGTGTGTGTGTGTGTGTGTGTGTGTGTGTGTGTACATACAAATGTTTGTGTACATATACATGTGTACATAAGCATGCTATTCAAGTTCAAGTTTTGCTGTTTATCATAATTTATCTGTCTTGTTGAGAAACATGAATGACTTCCAAGTCATCCTTATATCTTATACATTTTTTCTAGAAACTCTACACCATAGTAGTATAATTTACAATTCAAGCTTATCATCATTTTAGAATATCTATCTATCTATCTATCTATCTATCTATCTATCTATCTATCTATCTATCTATCATCTATCTCTCTTTCCCCAAGTCAGGCTCTGAGCCTGGTAGCTATGGTTGTCTTGGAACTTATTCTATTGGTCAGAATGGCCTCAAACCCATATTCATCTGCCTCTGCTCCCTGAGTGCTGGGATTAATTTTGTTATTTAATTTTTTAAATCTTGGAATAAAGAAACATGGGTCTTACCATTTTTTTTCCAAGCAGATAAGTTAAGTGTCTTGACCCCTACTGAAAAACTCTTCTCACCATTGAACTTTGTTGATATTTTGGTTCCTTATATCTTCTTTGGGGGGTAGGGAATCCCTGTATCTTGAAGTACAGTTTTGTTTTATTTTAATTACATGCAAAGTTGCATGGAATGGTCCTTAGCTTAGTAAGAGAATTTTGAAACTCTGCCACCTTCATATGAGAGTGTAGACAATGTTGAAATTACAAGACAATGATTCCTTTTGGTTACCCTGAACAGTAATAAAGATCAAAGAGTTGAAGGAACCGATTATGAAGCAATTTGTGTACTTTTTCTGTTATTTGATGCAACATCCTGTAATAACCCCTTGCTCTAGTAATTCACAAAAGTTTCAGGGCAAAGCTCTAGAAGTAAAACAGAAGGTGTGATAGTCCTCTGTTATTTCTATTGCAGTCACTAATGTCTTGTTCCTTTTATGTATACAGTACTTGTGTATTTGTCCTGGTTGCTGCTGTTAATGCACTAGTTGTTGCATGCACAATCTTGTTATATACCTCTCGTTTTAACCACAGGGTAGGACTTTCCAGCACAGCTTTAAGTTATAATTGGATGAAAGGATGAGCAAAGCATTTTCCCTCCTTAAGTGATATATCTGAATTCATTTTTTCTGGTAAATAATTACTTGCTGTGCATGAATCCTACATCATTATGTGGCTGCTCTTTCATTTCCAAATTTCATTATTAATAGGGATACAAGTGTTTTAAACTAGATACATAATAAGATGAATTCAAAAGGCTAGCTTTGAACACAAAGCACCGCCATTAACATGGACTACACTTCTTATATTCCAAAAAGCATGCTGAGGATTCATCTGTTTTCCCTTTTAACTTTCACATCTAATTAAGATTTTTCTGAAGGGCTTGTTCCCAGTTACTCGCCAGCATTCCTCATTGGGGTTAATGTGCAGCAGAGTGACCTTGAGTGAGAAATAATTTTCACCTTGTTATTTTCCAATCAATTATTTTTGAAAGGTACAAAGAAGGTGTATTTATTTTGCTTTCCAACCTCACAAGGGAAGAACATCAAAAGATTACCTTTGTTTCCTTAAGAGATTATTAACATAGGGCATAATACATTATGACAGTGATATGCATGGCTCACGTGATTTCAATGTATTTCTGTATTGTCCGCAGTCCTAAGTACATCTCTAAATAGTGACTAAGTGATCTATAATGTCTTCTTGGTAAAGAGGAAATGGCTAAAATAGGGAGGTAGAAATTTCTCAAAAACAGAATTGGGAGATTTTACATGAGCAGTACAAAGGTCATAAGAACAAACATCTAACTAAGTGACATCTTGACTCTCAAAATAGGAATATGAGTTGACATACATTTTTCTTGATGCCCTGAGGGAAAGGGGATGCTGGGAGTGGGTAGGCGAGCACCCTCTCAGAGGCAAAGGTGAGGGGATGCTGGGGCAACATTTTCAATGTAAATAAATACAATAATTTAATAAAAAAGGCTAAAAGCAATAAAAGGTAGTACCCACAGTATTTTTGTCCTCAGTGTACACCCACAATAGAGACACAAGAAACCAACAAACAATGGAAAATTCATATCCCAGTGAAAATTGTTCTGCATTAAAAGAATAACTTATGATTCATTTACAGGACCATAGTGAAGCTCCCCCCGCCCCCCCTCCCCCCGAATACAGAGTTAACTCAAGGAAGGTCTTGAATACCTTGGTTTACTGTCAGTGATATAAAAAATAAATCTGTGGCCAGACTCATTAAAACAATGACAGCTCAGGTGGCACTGCAGCTCAGCTGTAGAAGTATTACTTAACATGCCTTTGGCTCTGGGTTTGAACTCCAGTGTTGCAATAAATACTATGTAAATAAATATACCAAAATAAAGATAATAGGCAAATATCTGTACAAATATTCCTAAGAATTTTCATCAAATACAGTATCTTCAACTGAGGGAACAACATGTTAGTTGGATAAAATATAAAATAATTACAGGAACACTGCATTTACAGAGATCCAGATGTTATTGTTCTAAACACTTTATTAAAATTCTAAATTCGGGAATTATTCAATTTTCACAACGACCGCAGTGAAAGTTCTCTTGATCAGTGTTGTATTTTTATGTGGCAGACACTTCAATATTTCCAGAAAAGAGAACAGCAACAAGGAAGATACTGAAGCTGGAAACAAAAGTTGTATTGTATCATGGATGTTCTTAAAAGTCTTAGTACAGAATTATGTATTGTCTTATGTGGTCAAAGTAAGTGATGTGGCAGTGGAACATGGTCGGGATTTTAACCTCTGGTAGAATCACCATCCCTGACCTCAAGTTGTACCACCACAGAGCAATTGTGATAAAAATTGCATGGTACTGGTATAGTGACTGACAGGTAGATCAATGGAATAGAATTGAAGACCCAGAAATGAACCCATACACCTATGGTCACTTGATCTTTGAGAAAGGAGCTAAAACTATCCAGTGGAAAAAAGACAGCATTTTCAACAAATGGTACTGCCTCAACTGGTGGTTATCATGTAGAAGAATATGGATTGATCCAGTCTTATCTCCTTTTACAAAGTGCAAGTCTAAGTAGATCAAGGAACTCCACTTAAAACCAGAGACACTGAAACTTATAGAGGAGAAAGTTGGAAAGAGCCTCAAAAGATATGGGCACAGGGGAAAATTCTTGAACAGAACAGCAACGGCTTGTGCTATAAGATTGAGAATCGACAAATAGGACCTCATAAAATAGCAAAGCTTCTGTTAGGCAAAGGACACTGTCAATAAGACAAAATGGCAACCAACCAATTGGGAAAATACCTTTACCAATCTGATAGGGGGCTAATATCCAATATATATAAAGAACTCAAGAAGTTGGTCAGAACTTTAAGAAAGATGAATCCATGACCTGAAAACTATCTGGTGGATGCTGCTATACATACCACGAAGTCACAGGGTTCAAGGGAGATTTACATATTATCAAAAAGTGTGGTAATTCTGAGATTTCAAAAACATTACCTATTCTTAGAGAATTTCTTACATGTATACAATGTCGTTGATTATAGATGCCCTCCCAACATTTCCCTGCTTACAATTTCTCCCAGAACCCCCCAAGTTATCTCTCCAAACTTCATGTCTTCTTTGGTTGTTTATTTTATTTTATTTTATTTTATTTTATTTTATTTTATTCCTTTATAAGCCAGCGTGTCCAACTAGTACTACTCATATGGACATGGGAATAGGGCCATCCACTAAAACATGGACAACCTAAGAAAAGATATACATCTGACTCTCCCTTCCACAACAGACATCAGCTACCAATAGATTCGTAGCTAGTGTTCCATCCATCCTGCCATTGCCTTGCTCTGTTGTAAGTTTTGTATGTGCAGCAATAAATGCTATGAGTTCATAAATGTAATGACCCTGTCATGTCCAGTAGACACTAATTTTTTTTTCAGTATTCCTCCCTAATCTCTGGTTTTTCAAATCTTATTCCCCAAGGACTGTGATTGTCTTAATGTGGCTCTATAAAGAGCAGAGATGGGATTAAAGCTATAATTAATAAACAATAGCAACAACCAAAATCAAACAGCCACCTGATCATTTTGTTTGTTTGTTTGTTTGTTTGTTTGTTTTTCATTTTTCTTTTAAATTCTGGCAGCCTGTGGTTTCTCCTTTCGGGTTACATAGTCTTCTAGTATTTATCTTGATCTATCAGAGTTGCAGAGTGACATATTGCTGGTGCTGTCAGTGCTATCCTTGTAGGCTTTTGCAGTCAAGCCAGATACTTAAACTGGCACAAAATTAATTAGCATAAGAAAGTTACACAGTTGTTTGATAGAAGTACTACATGGCAGGGTGCTTTTGAAGACCAAAAAAAAAAAAAAAATGTGGTTTTGTCAGGTCCAAATGAAATTCCATTGCCCCAAATTCTGATGGTTAGACCAAAGCCAGCATTCCTTAGGACTTTCTGAAGATGGTTCACTTCTACCAAAGGAACCATTTTCATTTTCACAGGCAGAAGGGACAAATGGCTAACTTGGATACCTATTAGCACACTAAAATGCATGCTGGCCTCTAGGCTCCCTAAGTATCACAAATACTGGTCACACAGTCCAGAGTCCATGCTAGCACCCAACACACTCTTCTCACCTTCCATGCTGCTCTAAACTTCCCTACATCATAGTCTGCCCTTCCCCAGTTACTCATTCTGCTTAGAGACTTGCTATTTTGGCTATGCACTGTCTTTTGCCCATACTCTTTTTATCTTCTGGATTTGATCACCACCCCCATCCTTTCTCTTTCTTTCGCTGCACACACACACACACACACACACACACACACACACACACACATCTCCCTCTTCTGGATGCTCTGCTTCTGCTTCAGAAGTTCCAGCTGATCATGCTGCAGTATACTACTTTCTTTCTCTATCCTGGACTTTTCCAGATGTCTCTGGCTGTTCTCTGACTTATATCTATCATAAAACCTCCCCCTTAACCATGCCTTGGAGCAGTCATGTCATCTGTTTATACAGGTTTGAGTTTTTATTTTAAAGAACCAAAAGGAGAAAGCATGTTCTTCCTTGTACATATTTGTTCATAGTTAACTTTACATAAAAATAAACTTTATTCCCAAGTGGCATATTTTGTTTATCACTTGTGCAAAAACTGGTTTTCTTTTCTATTTTATTGTTGTGAAGGTTTGTTTTAACACAAAAGTGTGTGTGTGTGTGTGTGTGTGTGTGTGTTAAACAGGAAAGGGATAGATGTATTCCCAGATACCACAATTGTTTTCGTTTCATTCACAAGCAATAGATCCTATGTACAATAGTCTCATATATATGATATAATACACTTGAGAGTACACAAGCATGGTAATACCTGCTTATAATACTAGTACTCAGGAGACTACTGCAGAAAGATCATGAGTTTGAGGCAACCCTGAGCTCCATAGTAAGGTTCTGTCTTAAATATACTAACAGAAATACTCAGGACTAAAGTTCATAAGTGCAATTGAAAAGAGACTCCATAGAGATTATGTAATATTCAAGCAAAGCAATATTTTTGTTCTATTTCTCAACTTACCTGGTAGCTACATATGTATTTATGTTATAAAAAATTGCTAAGGTAGATATTTGGGGGGATTTATAATTTTCTTTATGTGTTTTATTCTTCAGAAATTCTGATTTTATTTGCTTAACATCATTGACTTTAAATTTGCTAAGTTTGAATTTATTTATTTATATACAGACTTTCTCAAAATAGCTATGAAAATAACCAAGTAAAAATACATTTGATAAAGAGAAGAGAACCAAGACTTAAGTCTTGAAATTTTCAACATTTAACCTTGTATGGACCAAAGAAGACAAAATATATGTGGCCAAAAGTATATGACGTGATTGGGAATGTTTTGTTACATAGCTTGTGAATGCTACTTTATATGGAGAAAAAAAATTGTAATGAAGTAACAAATCTTGAAATAGGAAGACTAACTTGATTTGTGTGTCGCAATTACAATCACAAATGCCCGAATAAGATGTAGGCAGTAAGGACTTCAATTGTAGACAAACAAACAAACAATCACCACTGGAATAAGGCAAAACAAAATTTTACATGGCTGTCATTCCTGATATTCTGTAATTCATAGAAAAATATTTTGGGATTTATTAACTTAGCAAACACTAGATTCTACTAACCCCAAAGCTAGAACATCTTAGGCCTATATGAAAGATGGCACCTGCTGGCAACCAGTCTCTCTGCTGTTTCTCCCAACACAACTTTAAAGTGTCTTAAGTTTTAACTACCTCTGCTCTGTTACAAAAACTTTCTCCACAAATTTGCTTCTACATGAGAACACAGAACCTGCTGAAAATTAGCTCAATATTTCCCAAGCTATGATCACTCCAGAGTAAATATTGTATTACATTTAGGGTGAGACCTTTGTGTTTTCTGTGTGTATGTGTTTGTGTTAGAGAGAAAGAAAGAGAGAGAGAGAGAGAGAGAGAGAGAGAGAGAGAGAGAGAGAGAGAGGGAGAGAGAGAGAACAACAATCAGATGGAGAGGATAATCTCAAAATACCTCTGAAAATTAAGTAATTCTTGAGCACATAGATAGTCACCAATTTGTACCACAGTGTGTCTTTTTGTTTTTAGGGGTAGAATATGGGATAGAAATGGTTATATTTCCTCGTCAAGGTATAATGTACTACTTTGATCATATTTTAACATGGGAACATGATATAAAATTAATTAACAATAAAAACAATATTTTACAGAAGCAGAGATACGGGTATAAGCATTGTAAGAGACCTTAAATGAGTAGAATTATGAGACAATGTCTGTATAGTAAGCACAAATAGACCATAAAGTTTACTGTCTCTGGCTTGTCCATTCTTCTGTGTTTGTTTGTTTGATGCAGAGAATCTGGTATAACCCAGGACTTCCTCAAATTTCCTACAGCTTTAGCCTCTTGAATCACAGGCATGTACCACCATATATAGCTCAAAAATGTACTGTCTATCCTAAGTAAGTTATGTTTTCTCTTTGATTTATTTAACACTTTTCTCTTTGTGGCTATACACATTTATTATATGGTATGTAGGTATGGACTGACTCTTAATAATTCTGTTTGATATTCAGCAAGTCTCAGGAAGCCAATGGAAGAGGTATGATGGTGCTAAGAAAATACTGATGGCTAAATGTTCACTTTTCTTTGTACATTTCCACATGGGTTTAAATTACTATCAATTGTATTATCATTTTAGTCTTAATGACTGCCTTTATATGTCTTCATGATAGCTTTAATAGACTATGCTTTATATTACATACACTTTATTCATTTATAGTACATAGCTGACATTCCCAGTTATGTTCAAACATCATCACAGTCAAAGTTAGAACAGCTCTATCATATCACTTCTCAGCATCGATATAACTATTAATATTTTGTCACTATAATCTTAATATGTAGTCTGTCATTTAACATAGTGATTTCAATAGTATCCATGTTATAGCAGGAGTATACAATTGTTTTGATGGCTATTATATCAATAACACTATTTTATCTATCCATCCATCAATGGGTCTATGGTTACAATCTTTTATCTTCTATGAAGGGGGCTAGGGATGGAGCTCCATGATAAAGTGCTTCCTTAGCATGTTTGAAGATGTCAATTTGATATACAGCACTACAAAAGAAAAATTTACAAACACAAAACCCTCAGAATCAATGCACAGCACATTTTCTAAGTAGTTTAGTTGACACCTAAAATTTACTGCATCTATATGTCATGTGAGACCACCCAAGTCTTGTTTAGTTACTTAATCAAACATTTTCTTGAAGGTGTGGAACCAATAAATCTGTGTTAGTCTTTGCTGAGAAGTTCTGCATGTGTATTGGAATATTTGTATTATCACTTAGAGAAACATTTTACTGCTGTACCATAATCTAACTTTCCTGCCACCATTAAGCCTCAAGATACATCAGAAGTTAGCAGTTAGGGCCATGCCATCCTAGGCCTTGCCTGAGCTAATATATAAAACCCTGGGTGTACACATCTCTTCAAGCATGTAGCTAACCTTATATTTCTCCACTGTCTGGAATTATACAAGGCAAGACTTCTTAGCTCTGGAATTATAGTCAGGCATTACCATGCCCCTTTTATGAAGGGCTAGGGACTGAAAATAGGGCTTTATGTATACTTTTCATACACTCTACTGAGTACATCACCAACATGTTGTGTGCCTTCTAAATTTCCAGAGATATATTTTGCTTTTTGAGGAACATCATTCTTCAAAAACTGTTTTGATTAGCCTGTTATTTAGTTCAACTTATATACACTGCTTCAAATTGCCAAGAACTTAAGCAGTTGTTTGTAATTTATTTTGATACATGACTCCAGGGAAAAGGCTTCTCACACATGGTAATCTTTGCATCAGGTAAATATAGACAGCTTGCAAATATGAACTTCCAAGAAAGCAGCTGACATGACACAAAGTACAATTTTTACCTGAAGTTTGAGATTTTACATCATTCTTGTTTGAATTGTTCAAGATGGTCTAGCTATACATCCCATGTTGACCTCAAATTTGAGACATGGTGAGAGACCACTACAATTGAAGCTCTCAGGAACCTGAGTCAAGAGGACTAGAGTATGTGGCTGTATAGCAAGGTCTCTCAATAACAGTCAATAAACTTCTCCAAAATCAATTAAATAATTGGTTGTGGATAGAACTCTGTGGTAGAATGTGTCTGACACATGTGAGCCCTTAGGTTCCAACTCCAGCGTTATGAAAGAAATCAACATTTGCTCTAGGGTTCTTAGTCTCATTAATGAGAAAATTTAAAAATAGACAGTTTCGTGTGTAAAAGTTAAATTTGTTAGTCCTCCGTTTCTGTCCGTCTAGAGATACTCAAACTCCGGTTGGACCAGAAATATCGTTCAATGTCCAGTTAGCCTCTATGTGTCGCTCTGTCGTAGAAAAGTTTTCTTTACCTACGTTTTCCTCGAGTTCCTGTTAAAACAGTCGTCACTCTTCCTTTTTTTTTTTTTTCAAAAAACAAAAAAAACCTCTCAAGACAAGCAAGCTGGAAATCTTTGAAGCTGCCTGGAGGAAGAAGATGGCAAAGAAGAAAGAAGGTCATGTTGCTCAAGGTAACCTGCTATAAAGGTCAATCATATGGTGGACAAGCAGTCATGTGACAGTCATGAGAGGAGCTTTAAAGAAAGCTGAGCCCTTCCCCTTCTGGTCAGGCCCCGTGCACCCCCACCAGCCCAGGGCTTGGGCACAGGCTCTGCGCACTCTCCCCTGGACTCCCCAGGCTGTTGGGACCACAGGCTGTCTTGGGACCACAGGTGAGCAGCTGAAGGCAGCATCTGTTCCTGCCCAATCCCGTGCGACCTGAGTCACCAGCCAGGACAGAGATAAAGACCCAGACCATTTCAGACTCTCCCTTCTGGCCTGCACCAATACCAGGTCTCCTTGGTTAAAGATGGCAGGAGGTAAGCAGAAAAACAGAAGCAACAGAATCCAAGGGTACTTGGCATCACCAGACCCAAACTCACCCACCACATCAAGTCCTAGATATAAGAGCACACCAGAAAAGCAGGACATGGATATAAAGTCACTCGTCATGATGATGATGGAGGACTACAAGAAGGAATTACAAGAAAACGCAGATAAACAAGTAGAAGCATTTAAAGAGGAAATACTGAGAGAGTTACAGGAAAACAATTCCAAACAGGTGATGTAATGGAACAAAACCATCCAGGACCTAAAAATGGAAGTAGAAACAATCAAGAAAAACCAAAAGGAGATAACCCTGGAGATAGAAACCATAGGAAAAAAATCAGGAACCATAGATATGAGCATCAGCAACAGAATGCAAGAGATGGAAGAGAGAATCTCAGGCACAGAAGATTCTATAGGGAACATAGACAAGACAATCAAAGAAAATGCTAAATGCAAAAAGATTCTAACACAAAATATCCAGGATATCCAGGACACAATGAGAAGACCAAACTTAAGGATAATAGGAGTAGATGAGAAGGAAGACTATCAAACTAAAGGGCCAGCAAATATCTTCAACAAAATAATAGAAGAAAACTTTCCATACCTAAAGAATGAGATGCCCATAAACATACAACAAGCCTACAGAACTCCAAATAGGCTGGACCAGAAAAGAAATTCCTCCCGACACATAATAATCAGAACAACAAATGCACTAAATAAAGACAGAATACTAAAGACAGCAAGGGAAAAAGGTCAAGTAACATATAAGGGCAGGCCTATCAGAATTACTCCAGACTTCTCACCAAAGACTTTGAAAGCCAGAAGATCATGGACAGAGATTATACAGACACTAAGAGAACACAAGTGCCAGCCCAGGCTACTATACCCAGCAAAACTCTCACTTACCATAGACAGAGAAACCAAAGTATTCCACGACAAATTCAAATTCACACAATATCTTTCCACGAATCCAGCCCTTCAAAGGATAATAACAGAAAAACACCAATACAAGGACGGAAACTCTGCCCTAGAGAAAGCAAGAAAGTAATCCTTCAACAAACCTAAAAGAAGACAGCCACAAGAGCAGAATCCCAACTCTAAAAACAAAAATGACAGGAAGCAACATTACTGTTCCTTAATATCACTTAATATCAATGGCCTCAATTCTCCAATAAAGAGACATAGACTAGCAGACTGGCTACATAAACAGGACCCGACATTTTGCTGTCTACAAGAAACACACCTCAGGAAAAATGACAGACACTACCTCAGAGTGAAAGGCTGGAAAACAATATTCCAAGCAAACGGCCCGAAGAAAAAAAGCTGGGGTAGCCATTCTAATATCGAATAAAATAGACTTTCAACCCAAAATTATCAAAAGAGACAAAGAGGGGCACTTCATACTCATCAAAGGCAAAATCTTCCAAGAGGAACTTTCCATTCTGAATATCTATGCTCCAAATGCAAGGGCAGCCACTTTCATTAAAGAAACTTTAGTAAAGCTTAAATCGCACATTGCATCTCACACAATAATAGTGGGAGACTTCAACACCCCACTCTCATCAAGGGACAGATCCTGGAAACAGAAACTAAACAGAGACTCAGTCGAACTAACAGAAGCTATGAAACAAAAGGTCTTAACAGATATCTACAGAATATTTCATCCTAAAACAAAAGGATATACCTTTTTCTCAGCACCTCATGGCACCTTCTCCAAAATTGATCACATAATTGGCCACAAAACAGCCCTCAACGGATTCAAAAATATTGAAATTGTCCCTTGCATCCTATCAGATCACCATGGACTAAGGCTGCTATTCAATAACAACATAAGT
>LR753359.1:646930-662369 GCA_902729485.2 Mus minutoides | reverse complement strand
AAGAAGATGGCCTAGTTGGCCATCATTGGGAGGAGAGGCCCCTTGGTCATACAGACTCTATATCCCCCAGTACAGGGGAATGCCAGGGCCATTACGTGGGAGGGGGTGGGTAGGGGAGCAGGGCGGGGATGCGGGAGGGTAAGGGAAAATTTCTTGATATTATGAGAAATGTAAATGAAGAAAATATCTAATAAAGAGACAAAAAAAAAAAAAAAGAAAGCTGAAAGTACCAGGGGTAAATATACTTTATGCTCCATCTAGGATCCTAAAAATAAAGACAGACAAGAAAAAGGTAAAGTTATGTCTTTTGGGGTGTGGAATCAGAAAGGTGGACAGACCAAAGAGCCTCATAGTGGATCAGAGTAACCGATAGGGAGCAGGAATTCTGGGGAGAAAAAGCACATTTTCTATTAAAAGGCTAATGACTCCTACTATTTCTTTAGCATGGCTTAAAGATCTATTCTGAAAAATGCTATTCCAAAGCCCAAATGAATTAACTCTTAAGGGAGGTCACATTGGATATCTACTTCTAGAGGTAGATTCCATTTTT
The DNA here is from genome assembly GCA_902729485.2 of Mus minutoides. Lineage (NCBI taxonomy): Eukaryota > Metazoa > Chordata > Mammalia > Rodentia > Muridae > Mus > Mus minutoides. The sequence continues at coordinate 661,819 of LR753359.1, read as the reverse complement.
GGGGGGAGGGGGCTAGAACAGAGTAGTAATCTATTAAATGATCTTCAATGTTTCTGTAATGCACACACCAGAAAGAAATTATTTATGAGCTACAAATTAATATAATACTTTTAAAACCCCATGTCTTAATCTGTTGAGCATTGCTAAAGTGAACATATTCCTTCTTCTGCTTCCTTGCCTTGCCTCACTTCACCACTACTCAGTTTCAATTAATTATATTACGGTTTTGTTTACCATTTCTATTTAACAGTGCTTTTGCTTCTATGACTCCATTTGCAAGCTGAAATGATTTCCATCGACTCCCAGCAATTACAGATGAAGCAATTAGATACATATAATACTTCCTACTCACTTTCTTCTCCTCCCAATCAATTTTGGCTAGTTATATTGTCTTCATCTGAGTTCCCTCTGAGGCAGAGTAGGAGACAATGATTTAAGCAAACTGCTGTTTGTGAAGGGCAAGAAACACAGGAAGTATACAGAAAGACAAAGCAAACAATAAAAGAAGCTATGTCTGTGGCTGACTGAAGCTTAATCTTGTAAAGAAATTTCAGGAAAGATTTAGTACACATGCCTTATAATTATCCCGCCAAGGATAAAAGGATCTGAAGAGTATTTACTCACCAATTCCCATCAGTCATTTGCTGAAGGCTATCTCTGGGGTACTTTAATTCTTTCCACTTCATGAATGCTACCCTAAGCCCTCCCCCCAAAAAAATAAGAAGAAAAAAAAGGAAAAAAAAAGAAAAAAAAGAAAAGAAAAGAAAGAAAGAAAGAAAGAAAGAAAGAAAGAAAGAAAGAAAGAAAGAGGTTGTGTTGGCAGATTTCTTCTAGAAGGAATAAAAGTGAAAAGCTAATGGGGCATGCTGACAGTGTTATATAGGCCTGTAGATCTCTCTATTATTGATATATGAATTTTATATTCCATTTTATACTTTATTCCTCATAATTTTTGTTTTCATCCTTTTAAATATATTTAGAATTAACTGTTTTTCTTCCTCTGTTGATTTTTTTGCTTCTCTCTCACTCTCTCTTTCTCCCTCCCCTATCTCTGCCCATCCCTTACTCCATCCCCCTACTCTCTCTCCATGCATGTGTATTTGTATTAAATTTTTCCTTCATTAGTTTTCACAGTAACTATTCACAGAAATGAGCCTCTGAATTCTTGCATAATCAAAGCTACTTGTCTTTATCCATTTGTGCTGCAAACACAATTATTGGATCAAATATTCCAGGCTCACATTTAGACTAAGCTATCATTGGTGACTATGAACATCAGTGATAGGTCTGTGTTGCTTGCATAACTACTGCTCTAGGTAGAACAGCATCCTCTAAAACTTTGTTTACTCAGAACATCATGTTGGGTCCTCATTTGTTTATAAATTATTTACAGATGGAATCCAATTATGTTTAAGTTTGTCTGCAAGAGGGTCTTTTAAGAAAAGATACAGACATGCACAGAAAGAAGGCAGAGTGCAGATACACAGAAGAGAACTCTATGTGAAAATGTGAAGATAGAGATTGAAGTTGGATTTTTAAACCAAGGGATGTTAGGCATTGGATACAACTTCTAATAGTAAGAGAGGAACGGGGGATAGATTCTCCTACCGAACTTCCAGTCAGAATCAACCCTATTATTACCTTGATTTCAGAAGCCTATCTTCTAATCTGTGAGAAGATCTGTGGTTTTAAGTTACCCAGCTTATTATACTTTTTTTTTTTTTGGTTGATTTAGAAAATAACACACTGTTGCCTTCTGTTTTTGAGACAATAACTTATTTATCTCAGTCTGAATCTTAAACTTTATGTAAGGAAGGATATACACCAGAGATACACAAACTCTATGTAAGGAAGACTGGCTTTGAACTCCTAATCTTCTTGTCTCCACCTCTTAAATTCTGGGATTTCAGATACATGCCACCATTCCAAGTCAACACAATTATTACATGGAGTTTTGTACTTCTTTGAAACTTGCATTATCTTTCTAAAACTGGTTACAAGTGTTGTTTTAAAGGTTAATTCCTTAATTTATAGTTCATTTCTCTTGTATATTGCACAGACCATATGCAGCTTAATAAGAAGGAAGACCAAAGTGTGGATGCTTCAATACTACTTAGAAGAAGAAACAAAATAATCACAGGAGGCAGAGGGAGGGAGGGACCTGAGTGGGAACAATGTTAGCATCACAGATGCAGTGGGACTAAAACCTTTCTCTCAGATAACATTTTACCACAACTCTGAGGACATAGATGGCTGGATTTTGCAGCTTTACAAGGCTGAGAGGTAGAAAACACAGAACAAACACACATTCTCTACACACTAATTTATCACAATTTACCTTCTGATTCCTAAGATAGGCTTTTGCTGATGTTCATGCTATTACGGTACTTGAATCCACTGGAAAAGACCAAAAATTTAGACTCAATTTAAATCCTAAAATGGCCTTTGAATGATACTACTGGAACAGAAATAAAAATATTCCAGAGAGAGAGAGAGAGAGAGAGAGAGAGAGAGAGAGATTGAGAGAGAGAGATGCCCTTTCCTCAGGAACCTCATAGTGGTAGAGAAAAAGTGCTGAAATGTGGTAGAGGAAGATCTTGTTTCACAAAAAGATTTTTTTATTAATTTAAATTAATTATTTTATTTATTTATATCTTAAATGTTTCTCCTTCCTAGTCCCCCCTCTAAGGGTTCCTCACCAGCTCTCCCTACCCTTTACCTCTAAAGGGTGCTCCCTCTCACTCCTGGGTATCCCCTTTCCCTGGGGCATGAAGTCTCTACAGGATTAAGCACACCCTCTCACACTGAGACCAGACAAGGCAACCTTCTGCTACATATATGCCAGGGGACTTGAACCAGGCTATGTATGCTCTTTGGTTGGTGGCCTAGTCTCTGGGAGATCTTAGAAATCGAGGTTACATTGTGAACTTTGCACGCAAATGAATGGAACTAGCAATACCATCCTGAGTGAGGTAACACAGACACAAAAGGACATGCATGGTATATACTCAAGGATAAGTGGACATTAGCCCAAAAGCTCAGAATACCCATGACACAACTCACAGACCATATGTAGCTTAATAAGAAGGAAGACCAAAGTGTGGATGCTTCAATACTACTTAGAAGAAACAAAATAATCACAGGAGGCAGAGGGAGGGAGGGATCTGGGTGGGAACAAGAAGGGGGGAGGAAAAGAGGGGCAGGATCAAGTATGGGAATAGACATTAGAGAAATCCAGAGGGAAAGGAGAATGAATAGAAATATGTAGCAGTGGGGGTTGTGGAACAGAGGGACACTAGAAAGACCCAGCCACCAAGAATTTGAGAGGCTCCCAGAACACAATGGGGTTGACATTAGCAGAAATACTCAAGAGCTGGGAGACAGAACCTGACAACATCCTCTCTAGTAGATAGACATGGCTCCCATTGGAGAAATGGGGCCCCCCACTCATCTCAAAAATTTTAAACTAGAATTGTTCCTGTCTAAAGGAAATTCAGGGACAAAAAAAATGGAGCAAGAAAGAAAGGCTATCCAGAGACTGCCCCACCTACTTATCCATCCAAACTGCAGACACTGAACCTCAACCCTATTGCTGATACCAAAAAGTACTAGGAGACAGGAGCCTGCTATAGCTCTCCTCTGGCAGGCTCTACCAGCACTTGTCTAAGACACATGCAGATGCTCACAGTCAGCCATTGGACTGAGCCCAGGGACCCACACGGAAGAGTTAGGGGCAGGACTGAATGAGCTGAAGGGGATTGCAACCTCATAGGAAGACCAACAGTGTCACAAAAAGATTTTGCACCATTGTGACAACTTATACTTGGAACCAGAAGTAGAGACTATGAGCTGTCAATGAGGAGAACAGACCTTGAGAAAGACAGCTCCATTTCCACATAAGCCTCATGTTGCTGAAGACAGACTTGAGGGTTCACTCAAGCTCTTCTTCTCTACCTGGCAAGACTGAATGTATCATTTTCTGCTTTTCACTAGTGTCTCTTGAATTAGTGCATTGAAGACAGGTAGGCAAGCCTAGATTGTAAGGGCTCCCTGGTCCCAGAGTTTGAACCTAAGACTTTTGGAGTGACTTATGAATACAATAATAAAATTAATAAATGTAGACAGGAAGAAATTATGTGAGATAATTCCTATAAATAGTTAAACTACTAAAAAGAAGGGAAAGTGGACAGATTAAAAATTTAAAAAGCCTACATACAAATAATAAGGTAAAATATTTAATGGAGAGAGACATTTCCGAAGATTAAAATAAGTATAAAAGGAAAAGGCATATAGATAGAAGAGGGAAGGGTGAGGATTTCTGCAAAACTATTACTCCATAAAAGTAATGAAAATACTAGCAAATATATTAAAACAATTTTTCATAACTCTGGAAATTAACTGAATCCTTGTATCACCCTGAAAAACATGAATTCAATGAAAATTCCTAACCTTTAATAAGAGTGACAATCCTTGTGTCATTTTAACTTTCATCACTCCTATTCCCACATGGGAACTAAAAGGGGCAGGAAAAGGAGAAGGAGGGAGCATAGCCCACATCTGGCCAGAGTTCCTCCTATGCTCTGGGCAGGCTGATGTGGGAGGGCTGACAGACGCTTTCTGATTGACCTGGGTAGGTATCTAAGCCCCTGACCCACTTGACAGGTGGTAGACAAGGGGAAGCCCCCAAAACCAAAAGGGGCCCCCGGGTTATACCCTGTAGTCCAGGGTTATGGGAGAAAGGGCTGAGGGAGAGAGGTTCCCACACAGGTGAGAGTCTGTGCAGTGGGCTTTGATGAGCAGAGACTGTCTATGGTTTTAGAGCTTTATTGTAAAAAGGCAGGTTTAAAGAGAGAAGGTAGAAAAGATAGAGAGAAGAAAGGCTAGAGAATAAGAGGGAGAGAGAGGAAGAGAGATGAGAGAGGAGAGGAGAAGACAAAGAGAGGAGAGAGGAGAGGAGAGCAAGAGAGTAAGGTGGGGCCATGCAGCCCCTCTTATGGTCTTTACTGTTGCTAGGTAACTGGAGAAGAGTTTATCCTGAAGGTCAGAAGCTTGGGACATTGCCTACATGACTGCTGGCCATGCTTCTTTCATGGGGGATGAGGGGGGTGGTAACTTCTACAGGAGCCAGAGTTCCAGGAGATATGAGAGAACTCCTTCCTTCCCATATAGGTGAATTATCACCACCGGGTCCCGGGGTTCAGATCTCAGCTCAACTGGAGACCAGACTCTTTGCATAGCCAAATGCCCCACATTCCCATCTCTTTAGTTCCACAGAAGCCATAAAATATGAGTAGCCTTATGACTACAGGAGCTGAGAGAAAAGGGGCCTTACAGCTACCAGTGGAAGTAAATTAGTTTTAGAATGCTTCAAAAATCCCATTCTCAGGGCAGTCTTATCATTTTATCCTCCTTGGAGGTTTCTAGAACAGTAGAACAGACAAAAAGCAAAACGAAACCCTATAAACCACATAGATTTAACATACATATGTGATTGCTCCCAAGCAGCAGAACATGTATTCTTTTGAAGCATTACATAGGATGTTCTCTAGGTTTAACCATATGTTAGGTAATAAATAAAGCCCCAAATGAGTGTGTATATGATTAAAATATATGAAATATATTTTTCAATGACAAATAATGAACCAGGAGAAATCAGTAAGAGAAACATTTGAAAATTAACATGGATGTGAAAATTACACAGTATCTTCTTAAATAACTTACAATAAATAGAAATCAGTAGTGGAAAATATTTGAAAATTAGCAAGTATGTGGAAAATAAAAAACACACACCAAAATAACCAATAATGCAAAGGTTAAATCAAGAGAACAATACAGAAATATTTTGAGCTAAATAAGTTAAAAAAATTAAACATGAAAGCAGAGCTACAAGGGAAATATATATATATATATATATATATATATATATATATATATATATATATATATATATGATATTTTCTTTATTTACATTTCAAATACTATCCCTAAAGTTCCCTATACCCTCTCCCCACCCTGCTCCCACAACCGCCCACTCCCACTTCCTGGCCCTGGCATTCCCCTGTACTGGGGCATATAAAGTTTGTAAGACCAAGGGCCATCTTCTACTACATATGCATGTAGAGACATGAGCTCTGGGGGTACTGTTTAGTTTATATTGTTGTTCCACCTAAAGTGTTGTAGACCCCTTCAACTCCTTGGGTAATTTCTCTAGCTCCTCCATTGGTGGCTCTGTGTTCCATCCTATAGATGAATGTGAGCATCTCCTTCTGTGTGTGCCAGGCACTGGCATAGCCTCACTCGAGATAGTTATATCAGGGTCCTTTCTGCAAAATCTTGCTGGCATATTCAATAGTGTCTGGATTATGGGATGGATTCCTGGGTGTGGTAATCTCTGGATAGTCCATCCTTTCGTCTTAGCTCCAATCTTTGTCTCTGTAACTCCTTTCATGGGTGTTTTGTTCTCTATTCTAAGAAGGAATGAAGTATGCATACTTTGGTTTTGTTCTTCATGATTTTCTTGTGTTTTGCAAGTTGTATCTTGAGTATTCTAAGTTTCTGGGCTAATATCCACTTATCAGTGAGTGCATATCAACAGTGAGTGCATATCAAGTGACTTCTTTTGTGATTGGGTTACCTCACTAAGGATGAGTTCCTCCAGATACATATTTGCCAAAGAATTTAATAAATTCATTGTTTTTAATAGCTGAGTAGTACTCCATTGTGTAAATGTACCACATTTTCTGTATCCATTCCTCTGTTGAGTGACATCTGGGTTCTTTCCAGCTTCTGGCTATTATAAATAAGGCTGCTATGAACATAGTGGAGCATGTGTCTTTGTTACCAGTTGTAACATCTTCTGGGTATATGCCCAGTAGAGGTATTGCTGGATATTTCGGTAGTACTATGTCCAATTATCTGAGGAACCTCCAGACTGATTTCCAGAGTGGTTGTAAGAGCTTGCAATCCCACCAGCAATGGAGGAGTGTTCCTCTTTCTCCATATCCTCACCAGCATCTGCTATCTTCTGTGTTTTTGATCTTAGCCATTGTGACTGGAGTGAGGTGGAATCTCAAGGTCGTTTTGATTTGCATTTCCCTGATGATTAAGGATGTTGAACACTTTTTCAGGTGCTTCCCTGCCTTTCGGTATTCCTCAGTTGAGAATTCTTTGTTTAGCTCTGTACCTCATTTTTTAATGGGGTTATTTGATTTTCTGCAGTACAGCTTCTTGAGCTCTTTGTATATATTGGATATTAGTCCCCTATAAGATTTAGGATTGGGAAAAATCATTTCCCAATCTGTTGGTGGCTTTTTTGTCATATTGTTACTGTCTTTTGCCTCACAGAAGCTTTGCAATTTTATGCGGTCCCATTTGTCAATTCTTGATCTTACTGCACAGGCCATTGCTGTTCTGTTTAGGAATTTTTCCCCTGTGCCCATATCTCCAATTGTCTTCCCCACTTTCTCCTCTATAAATTTCAGTGTCTCTGGTTTTATGTAGAGGTCTTTGATCCACTTAGATCTGAGCTATGTACAAGGAGATAAGAATATACAAGGGAAATTTAATGTGTGAATGCCTCCATTAAAAGAGAATGAGGGCAGCATGTCAACAACCTAACCCTCAGCCTTAAGGCATTCTAGACTGGGGAGAAGTCCAACCCCAAAATAAGCAGCCTACATATGATCAAGATTACACTTGATGTGGCTACAAGAAAGAATAGAAAACCAATATAAAGACCGGCAAAACTAACGACTGGTTCTTTGAAAAAAAAAAATCAGTCTTTACAAATCTTACTGACACTGACCATGAAATTAGGAAGCAAATGATTATACTTGGCACATCAGCACATGTTTTACCACAGTTTCTGTGGAGTCTGAGGTTTGGGATTTTGAAAATTCAAGAGCATCCTGGGCTACATAGTAAGACTTTGGCTCAACAACACCCAGAAGCAGCTCCACTCCCAGGTGCTCCAATGTGCCCAGGATCAGAGGATCAGAGGATCAGAGGATCAGAGGATCAGAGGATCAGAGGTGAGAAGGACACAACATCTGTCCCCAATACCTGGAGTTACTGGGACCAGCAGGACCCAGGCATGCAGGAACTCTGCCAGACCAGTGGCACAAGTTCCTTCCTGTCTGTCTGGGCAGGTGCTATGAGCAGACATTGGGTACAAACTCCACAGCCAGCCCAACACCCAGAGGCAGCTCCAGTCCCAGATGCTCTAACACACCCAGGATCATAGGATCCCAGGATCCCAGGAGCTTGGTCACATCAGGATCTCAAGATTCCAAAGGCAGCTTGACTCCCAGGACTTCCAACACACATAGGATCTCAGGATCCCAGGATCCCAGAATCATAGGTTACAGAGACAGCTTGACTCAGAGGAGTTCTGACACAACCAGGATAACAGGAAGAACACACTCCAGTCAGACCTAGCGAGGGCAGGTAGCATTAGAGATAACCAGATGGTGGGAGGCAAGCATAAGAATATAAGCAACAGAAACCAAGGTTACTTGGCATCATCAGAATCCAATTCTCCCACCATAACAAGTCCTGGATACCCCAACACACATAAAAAGCAAGATTCAGATAGAAAATCACTTCTCATGATATTAATAGAGGACATTACATTAAGGAGGACATAAATAACTTCCTTAAAGAAATACAGGAGAACACAGGTAAACAGCTAGAAGCTCTTATAGAGGAAACACAAAAATCCCCTAAACAGTTTTAGGAAAACAAAATCAAACCGGCAAAGGACAGGAACAAAACCAGCCAGGATCTAAAAATGGAACTAGAAAAAATAAAGAAATCAAAAAGGGAGACAACCCTGCATTTAGAAAACCTAGGAAAGAGATCATGAGTCATACATGCAAGCATCACCGACAGAATACGAGAGACAGAAGAGAGAATCTCAGGTGCAGAAGAGACCATAGAAAACAATGACACAATCGGGAAAGAAAATGAAAAAAGCAAAAAGCTCCTAACCCAAAACATCCAAGAAATCCAGGACACAATGAGAAGACCAAACCTAAGGATAATAGGTATAGAACAGTGAAGAATCACAACTTAAAGGGCAAGTAAAAATCTTCAACAAAATTATAAAAGAAAACTTCCTAAACCCAAAGAAAGAGATGCCCATGAGCATACAAGATGCCTATAGAACTCCAAATAAACTCGACCAGAAAACAAATTCCTCCCATCACATATTAATCAAACACCAATGCACTAAAGAACAAATTTTAAAAGCAGTAAGGGAAAATGGTCAAGTAACATATAAAGGCAGACCTATCAGAATTATACCAGATTTCTCACCAGAGAATATGAAAACTAGAAGATCCTGGGAAGATGACATACAGATACTGAGAGAACACAAGTGCTAGCCCAGGTTACTATACCCAGCAAAATTCTCAATCACCATAGTAGGAGAAAACGAAATATTCTATAACAAAACCAATTTTACACAGTATCTTTCCACAAATCCAGCCCTAAAAGGATAATAGATGGAAACCAACAACACAAGGACTGAAACTACACCCTAGAAGAAGCAAGAAAGTAGTCCTTCAACAAACCCACACAAACATAATTCCACCTTTAACAAGAAAATTAACAAAAAGTAAAAATCACTTTTCTTTAATATCTCTTAATATAAAATTAATATTACCAACATATCCTAATTGATTGAAATTCAAAAATATGAGGAATTAGAAATTTGTTGGATGTCATTCTGTGGTTTCTGTAATTTGGTAATGGGACAAATATGTTCAATATTGTACATTCCATATACACTTTCTGCTTGTTTGTACATGACAGGGTCTTGATGTGTGCCACATAATTGTCTTGAAATCATACTTCTCCTATCAGCCCCTCTATTAGTAGGACAGTTTATTTGATATTTTTACACTATATTATGGTTTTCAGAAGAGCTTGGATATTTTAAAATTATATGTATAGCCAAAGGAAATGTAAACAATTAATTTGGGAGGTGGCTTGTAAGAGAACAGCAAAGAGTGAGACTGAAGGATTTGCTTGATATTTATATTTATTGTATCAAGTTTGAAGAAGAGGACTATATAAGTTACTCTTATTCTGTGATAAACACTTTTCAAAATCATCATAGCCAATTAACCTGAATCTTACCCTCACCTAACATCTGTGTCACCTTCCAACCTCCAACCACTGTTCCTTTAAACAGTTGATGAATGACGTCATGGATAGACCATCTTAATACACACAACTTTTCTTTTCTTTTCTTTTCTTTTCTTTTCTTTTCTTTTCTTTTCTTTTCTTTTCTTTTCTTTCCTTTCCTTTCCTTTCCTTTCCTTTTCTTTCTTTTCTTTTCTTTCTTTCTTTCTTTCTTTCTTTCTTTCTTTCTTTCTTTCTTTTTTTCTTTCTTTCATTCATTTGTTTTTCAAGACAGGGTATCTCTGTGTAGCCCTTGATGTCCTGGAACTCACTCTGTAGACCAGGCTGGTTTCAGACTCAGAAATCTGCCTGCCTCTGCCTCCTGAATGTTGGGATTAAAGGCGTGTGCCATCACACCCAGCTACACACACCATTTCTTAAATGAATGTAACCTGTTCCCTGCAGGGTGAGAATGACAACCATCACTCAAGTCAAATAGTTTTGACTGTAGCAGGAAAGCTGTATTCAGAAATTGTGCCTACAATTCATTCCTGGGCACAGCAGAACTGCCATCTCTTAGCTCATCTACTGTAGAGGTAAAATCCTTTGACGACATGAGGGTCATTCAGTGTTGTCTTTTTACAATGAACTCCAATGTCCAAAAACTGTTCTTATTTTGTGTTTGTATCATAGTAAGAACCAAGATTTTAAGTTCTACTAAAACAAAACAAACAAACAAAATGACTTTTATCTATTTATGTTCACTATAAAACCTAATGGTGATATATTATGTTAAAATAACATACAGTTAATATATTTGGAGTTATTTAAAATTTATATTGAGAAAATGTATGTATTTTCAGTACTGCTGTAGACAAACATCTACATAAAATTGTTCAATAGATTGTTTTTTATATCAAACAAATTTTATAATATACATTTTTATTGTTACAATATATTATGAATTTTAAATAATATGATAAAACACGAAAGGTATTGCAGGTTTTGAAGGAGAGGGGACTCTTCAGGAAGAGTTGGGGTACAAAAGGGAAAGAAGAATGTGATATGTTTATTTACACAAAATATGTTTTTAAATGTTAACAAATTCAGATAAATTGAAATTATGTATCTTTTCTCATCATAATGCAATAAAACTTAAATAAAATCTTTGACTCAAAAAAAGAAAAACTGCCTCAGTTTACTGAAATTATGCATGAAATCACAATTGAACTAAGACAAATACAAGTGTTTATAAGGAAATACTGTGACTAGCTATGCACAAAAAATGCAATAATTTTGATATAAGGGAAGTAATCTTCTGAAACTGACTTAATCATAAATAAGCCTATAGTAACTAACTATGCAGTGTATACAAATATGTGCCAATTAATAATGATAAAGTATGATGGTGATGATATTATTTGTGGTGGTAAAGCTTTTTTTATGGCCTGACCTCAAATGCCTATACCTGTGAACTATACTAAATGCTGAAAGAAAATTGATACCACTCTTTGAATCTATTTTTTTAAAAATAGAAGACAATACCTCCCACATGAGTCAGAATTATCTGATATTCAATTCACATAAAAACATAAAACCAAAACAAAGCAACATGTGAATAACAAAAGAACCCTACAAGTCAATCTTTTAGGAGTGTGAATGCAAAAGTCCTTAACAACATGAGAAAACCAAATTCTGTTAAATATACAAAGAATTGTACAATGAGACTACTAGCATTTATCCCAAGGATGAACAGTGGGTTTTATAAATAAAAATTAACCACTGTAATACATGTTCATAGAACAAAGGATGTACCCTCAACCATAATAATCTTGGTATATTCAAAGAAGAAACATTTGAAAAATGCAGTATGCCTTCATGACTAAAAAAATGTTATTAAAATGGGAATAGAAAGTACTTCCTCACTGAAGGGGTTTGCAGCCCCATAGGAAGAACAACAATATGAAGTAACCAGTATCTCCAGAGTTTCCTGGGACTAAACCACCAACCAAAGAAAACACATGGTGGGACTCGTGGCTCCAGCTACATATGTAGCAGAGGAGGGCCTTGTTGGTCATCAGTGGGAGGAGAGGCCCTTGGTCTTTTGAAGGTTCTATGCCCCAGTATAGGGGAATGCCAGGGCCAAGAAGCAGGAGTGGGTGGGTTGGTGAGCAGGGGAGGCAGGAGGGGATAGGGCGTTTTCAGAGGGGAAACTAGGAAAGGGGATAACATTTGAAATGTAAATAAAGAAAATATCAAATTAAAAAAAAGAAAAAAAAAGAAAGACTTCCTTACTGTGTTAACTATTACCTATATGAATCCCCAAATTAACATTAATTTAATGATGAAGAGAAAATAAATCTAACAAGATAGAGACATAAACTCATGTTACTCCTATGTAACATTGAACAGGAATTTAAAAAGATAGGAAAAGCTTCAAAGTTGGATGGAAATCAGTAAAATTATGTTCATTCATAGATAACATACTCCTGTGTATAGCAAGTCCTAAAAGGTCCATAATCACTTTAGAACAAATAGAATATTTCAGCAGTGTAGCAAGGTACAAGATCAATATAGAAAAATAAATTACACTTCTATATTTGGAAAATAAACAAGCAAAAACGGAATTGCTTTAATTTTAAGAAATATTCCATCTAGACATTATAACCAAATTAAACCTCCACTATCAGGGATAGTTGCCATTTTGAGTTTTTGATCAATGGCATCCTAATTATCAAATTTTGAAACATTGCAGGCCATTGCCAATAGTCTTAGTTACTCTCCAGAACTTGATAGTAAAATCCTACTGATGAAGACTCTTCATGCTTGAGTCATAGGATGTATACAAATAAAGATGCTATTCATGTGGAAGCTTCACTTTTAATGACTAGCATTTGTTTTGCTAGAAAGTACTCTGCAAACTCTATAACTGGGGCCTACTCACAAGACAGGCTGCTGCAATAGTGGTATGTATGTTATGGGAGTAACCTAGTATCCCCATCTTTCACTGGATTTTAGGCCTATGAGATGGGAGCAATATGTGATACTTGCAAAGTAACCAAGTACCTGAGACAAGATTGGTCATAGGATTAGTGTTAAAACTACTACTATTATTCTGCTAAATTAACATAACTATAAAATAACTCCTAATGCTGTACTGCCAAACCCATAGATAAGTACTTTGTCGAGTTCTTTCTTGTGGTAAGTGGCAATTAATACTGAAACTTACAACAGGTGCTCAAAGAATAAGTTTGCAATGTTTATCCCTAAAGAGTGTGTTTATATCTATACCTTCTATAAAATATCAGGAATCTATGTGGCAATGGAGACAAAAAGATTTTCAAAGCTAATGGTGGTGTGTGACTTCAAGGAAAGACCATTTTCTAAATACCACAATTCTGGTACACATGTAAACACATAGCAAATGTCATAACACACGCAAAATCAGTAAATGTTCAAACCAAGACACATTTGACATTTGATTGCTGCTAGATGAAGGAAAATTGTTTTTTCAATATTGATCACACTTCAGGGAAGTTTCTATAATCAGGAGTGTTTGGCCAACACAAACTTGACCCTATGATTTTTTTTTGTTTCCTTGGTTTGTTTTGTTTTGTTTCAGAGGGGGATAAAGGAAGAGAAAGAGAATGTAAAGTTGGCTAGATACAGAGGTAGAAGAAATTTTATAAGTTAGGGGAAGAGAATCAATATGATGACATATATTGTATGACATTCTCAAAGAATAAATTACAAATATTATTTAAAAATGCAAAACAAATAAGTAAAAGCTTGAAATTTGTGGTGCATTGGGCTATACACAGACAGTCTGATCTCCAGTGGAGCTGAGATGTTGAACCCAGGGAACCAGTGGTGATAATTCACCTACATGGGATGGAAGGAGTTCTCTCATGTCTCCTAGAACTCTGGCTCCTGTTGAAGTTACTGCCCCCTCAGCCCCAACAAGAGAAGCATGGCTAGCAGACATGTAGTCAATGTCTCAAGCTTATGACCTTCAGGTTACGCTCCTCTCCAGTTACCTAGCAACAGTAAAGATAGCAGAACACCATAAGAGGGGCTGTTTGGCCCCTCCTCACTCTCTTGTTCTCTTCCTCTCTTGCTCCCCTTACTCTCCTCTTGCCTCTCCTCTCTTTCATTCTCTTCCTCTCTCCCTCTTCCTCTCTAGCTTTTCTTCTCTCTTTCTCTTTCCCCCTTCTCTCCTCTTGGCCATGGACAGTCTCTCTCTCTCTCTCTCTCTCTCTCTCTCTCTCTCTCTCTCTCTCTCTCCTTTCTACCTTCTCCTTTTCCCCATGCCTTTCTACAATAAAGCTCTAAAACCATAGACTATCTCTTGGACTCAAGGCCCGCTGTGCATACTCTTGCCTGTGTGGGAACCTCTCTCCCTCACCCCTCTCTCCCATAACCCTGAAGCAACAGGATGTTGCCCCGGTGCCCCTGGTCGAATGCTGCCCCTTGTGCCCCCCCCCCCATCAAGTTGGGTCAGTGGCTTAGATGCCCACCAGGGGCCAAGTGGAAAGCATGTGACAGCCCTCCTGCGTCTGCTAGCCCAGAGCATAGGAGAAACTCTGGCTGGACTTTGGCTATCTTCCCTACCCCCTCTTCCCTTGCCCCACTTTAGTTCCCACAGAAATTTGACAACTATTTTTATATTTCTTTTATGTTTATGAGTGTTTTGCCTTTACCTGAATGTATGTATACAAACCACATTTGTGCAGTGCCTGAAGAGGATAGAAAAGAGTGATAGAA
>LR753359.1:629909-646830 GCA_902729485.2 Mus minutoides | reverse complement strand
CACACACACACACACACACACACACACACACACACACACACAAACACAAACACATAATGTATATTGCCAGATAGGTATAGTGCCAGACATCTATAGTCCTAGCATTTGGCAGGCTGAATTGTGAGGATTACTGTGGCCTGACACTGAGTCTGGTCTTTATATTGAAAAATGTGTCTCAAAAGACCATATAGATAGGAATCAGTTTAGCAAAATAAGTGAAAAACTTTAAAACTGATAATTGTAATGCATTTGTTACAAAGGTGAAGCAACCCCTTAAAAATGGAACTATTTATAATAATGATAGTTTTATTTGAACATTTACTATTAAGTTTTAGGTTAAGATTGCAATATTACTCAAAGCAATGTACAGATTCAGTATAATTCCCATTAAAACATGTAGCTTTCTTGTTGATTTAGACTTAGGGTTTCATTCTATAGCAGTCCAGGAAGACTTACTTCTCAGTATGTAGTTCTGATTGGCCACAAACTTCCTGTCTCCAAGCAAGTTCTTTTTGCTCTACAGGGAAAACTAAACCCTGAAATTCATATAAAACTGAAAGAGACTCCAAATGCCCTTAAACCATTTTGAAAAAGAAAAAGAAAATTGGAGAATTGGCATGCCTCAGTCTGAAAGCTTACTGCAAATTATAGTAATCAAAATAAAAGCACAAGTATTGGTCAATGGACTATAGCTGAGAGTTAAAAATAAACCCACATATCTGTGGTTGATTGATTCTCAACAGGAGCTCCAAAACTACTTATAGGAATGGAGGACAGAGTCTCTTCAATAAAAAGATAGGAGAAAATGACATCTACATTCAAATTCAAATCTGCATGTGTATATGCACACACAACTACATACACACAAACACACACATACACACATATATACAAATTAAAAAAAAAAATATTACCCCAAATTTGCTTAGGTTAGATGTATACAGTTCTTAATTTAAAAAAAAAAAAGACAGGGCAATGAAAAAATAAAGGGCAAATAAAATACATGTACCATGCTATACTCCACAGACCCAAAGAAGCTAAACAAGAAGGAAGGCACAGAGAAGGACGCTTGAATCTCACTTAGTAGGGGGAGTAAAATATTCATAAGAGGCAGATGGAAGGTGAGAGCTGGGTGGTGAGAGGAGATGGGCAGGGGACTATGTAGTCATAATTTTTTTACAACCTAGTTTAATAAGTGTTCCACCTTCCCTCTAGCCCACCATTCACCAAAGGTAGAGGAAAGGAAAAGTTATAAGGACATGGGGACGTAGACCTGTTTAGAAATAGTCCTTTTGGGGCAATTCCAATCTTTATTGTCAGGATATCAGCAGTTCAGTACAGTAGCAAAGACCAAATATGAATCAGCAGCTCCAGTCCAGTCCATGTGACAGTCACCACACATGAACCATCAAGGGCAGTTCAATCCAGAAGAAACTGCAAGACTCACCAACCAACCCAATCAGGAAGAAGCCTTAGGAACCTCACTAGAGATTCTTTGACTAGTTTCTCCCTATGGTGTCTCCATAAGTGGAACTCAGAAATGAGATGTAAGGTGAACTAATACATGTGAGTGATTAGGTAAGAGTATCAAGATGGAGCAAAGCAAACCTATGTTCGAGCTCCCACTGTTCCTTCCTCATGCATTCTTTCACATTGTACTTTAGCAAAACATCCCTTCTCCTGTGTTCCCCAGAAAAACATCATTTGAAATAATTGAATTTCCAAAGAAACCAGAAATTTCCACTTCAGGAATGGGGAAGTTCATGATTAAGTGTGGGGAAGGACAGAAAAGATGTCCAGATGGCCATGAAAATTAATGGAAATCTCCAATTGATTGGGCTGAGGGGGGCAGCTCCAGGTTGAGACTAAGACCTAGGATAAGGGAGGCACCCAAGGTCTTGGCTCTGACTCATAACATAATGGATAAGGAATCTGAAGAGGCAAACTCCTGTAGCCAGGCAGGAACCCCAGTGGAGTGATAGAGATACCATTCCACCCATAAAACTTTCTGCCCCAAATTTACCATGTCTACAAGAAATGCTGACATGGAGAATTGAGAAGAAACTGAGGATATGGCATTGTTGATGGCTAACCCATCTTGACACACATTCTATGGTCAAGCACCCATCACTGACACTATTGATTATACCTTGTTATGCTTGCAGATAGGAGAAAGGAGAAGTCTCAGGCACTGCTGGCAGAAGAGTAAAGTAGTATTGCTGCTAGAACAACAACCAGTCAACATTCTAAAATGGATATGAGAATTGGGGAAGCCCTCAAGCAATTCATGGTTGTTTGGGAATAAGAATCATTGTTTTATTAAGGAATGTGACCTCTAATGATATATATATTCCTACAATTAAATATTTATATATTTATGGATATCTCTAATCACTCAGTAGATTAAAAAGGGGGGAGAAATTGGCATGGAGATGTTATGGGAGTAGTCTGGGTGAAGTTGAAGCAAGAAGTAGAGGTGGATCAATATACTTTGTGTACATGAATGGAATTCTCAAAAAATATTTGTAAAGAAAATGTTAAAATGTGAAACAGAGTAATCATATGAACCAGACTCCACTGTTATGTACAAAAGGACATTGCAAACATTGCTAAAAACAAACAAACAAACGAACAAAAACAAAACAAAAACCCTGTGCTAATACGCATAGCAGTATTGGTTAAAATAGACAAACAGTGGAAATAACTCAAATGTATATATCAACTGATGAGTATATAAATAAGCATCAATTACCTACACTGAAAAATTTTGTTTGGAAATAAAATGGAATAAAATATTTGCACATGCAAATGGATTAAATTTGAAAATACTGTAGCAATATTAAATAGCCACAAATGACTGGTTATTATATTCACTTGTTCTAGTTATTCTATTCATATGAAATATGTGCAGTTGAAAATGTGCTGAGGGACATAGTAAAGTGAAGTGGCAATTTGGGGTTTTGTTGGAGACCCAGTTGTATTATGTGATGTTTTTGTGGAAACTGTCTTATGAGTGGATATCTTGCTGAAACAGACACTTGAGGGGATGTTTTGTTGAAGCAGAAACTTGAGAGGATGTTTTGCTAAGAACAGACAAATGGTGTTTTTCTGGAAGCTGCCTGGAAAAGGGGCATGTGGTGTTTTGCTGAAGTGGATGTTTGAGAGGACATTTGATGCTTGGAAAAGGTATAAGTATAACTCAACAGACAGTGCATAACAAGGTGGCATTGGTTTGCCTTACCTTCTTCACTGTTCACTGTTTGTTGTGACTGCATAGGGAGAAACACACCAAAGAACTTCTCATGATACTCTGGATGCTTCTTGCTGCTTTCAGAAGATTGTCAGAACCTCATGGTTCCTTGAAGATCTCACTGCTGTTGTTGATTCGTTAATAGCATTTGTGAGTGAATTGAGCTACTGCTTCTGACTCCTATGACCTGAACTCCTGATATGCTGACAATGAAGATTGGGACTACCCAGAAAAACACTACTTCTAAACAGACCCATATCTGACTTTGCACCATTAACTTTTCCTTTCCACTACCTCTGGTGGGCTAGAAGATAGGCTGAGGCATTTAAGAACCCGTATTTAAGTAGATTTTGAAAAAATCTAAGCCTACACTGGGGTTTGTGGAAGTGAATTTTAATGAGTAGGCAATTTGTTTCGTTAGTGAACAAAATGTTCTAAAATTAGATTATCCTATTGGCTTCATAGATTTATTAACACACTAAATATACTGGGTTATACACTAGAAAGAGAATAAAATTTATAAACAGTGATTTATATCTTAGCAACACTAATGTAACTAGATGAGTAGAAAGACTAAAAGTCCAAGAATTAAAAAAACTAAAAATTTTTAATGAAATACATAAATATATAAAAACATAAATTACAGAAATACTTTTCAGATACAATGAAAGCAAAATAAAAATTACAGAGAAAGAGCAGAAATAATGCAATACTGTGTTAAAGCAAAGAATGCACCTTACAAAGACTTTGGATTATACCTTAGGAAGCACCCATTTTGTAGTGTCTGTTGCTCTGCTGTAGTATAAATCTATAATTACTACAGGAGGAAGTAAGCCAAATGAAACCCTTTCCTATATTCCCCTCAACTAAAACCAAAGGTCTTCCTATTGACCATAACAGGATGGCACTGTCCTCTTCAATAATACCGTAGTCTCCTCTGATTATATTATATAATTTTATAATTATATTATATTATATTATTATATATACATATATATACACATATACATAATTGTCTATTGTCAAAAAACAAATTTAATAAAGGTTAAAAAACAAATTAAAGAGCATGTAGTACATAAACAGAAGAAGCAGATAGAAAATAATTATCAAAGTATCCATCAGAAATGAGTAAAGTAGTTTAAATGTGCCAGCAAATGAAATGTATTATTATCAAATTAAAGGCTTATAAATATCCAGGAGAAATCCACTGGGGAAGCTGCATTAAGGTAGCCATGTGGTATTCTCTACAGGGTATACTAAGTCTCCTTGCCAGTCTCCAGGGTCTACTTTTAACAAGTTTAACCAGTACATCATAATTTACCAACATAATGTACAGTGTATTTGACTTTTAATTGTTTATGTGATGTCGGAGAATTATGTTTAGATTAAGTTATTTTGCAGTGTTTGTAGGACTATAACTAGTATGAATACAAACTCTGCATTGATTTAATATATTTTGGGCCAAATGTAAAGATAATAATTAATTATCAAGTTTGTGCTGTTTCTTGGAGTCTTTTGGTTGTTTGGCTATCTTATAGTCAGATATAAAATATTTTAGTTATTTTTTTAGTGGATTTATAAATTGTACTTGTTTAACATCAAGTTTTTAATATATAAATAATTTACAGCTCTCCTTTTGAGATATAGTTTCACTGTGTATTCCTGGCTGGCCTAGAATTTGCTTAAAGAAATATTCCAAATTTACCACAATGGTAATAGAGGATCACTGTTTCTCTTAACCCTCTTCTGAGATGGTTTTTAACACAGAGACTCACAATGGGCCACAGTGCAGAGAGTGAGAGACTGTAGAAATTTTGACACTAAGAGAGAATACTACAACTTTCTCTTCTAAGGTTCAGGAATCATTGCTGAAAAGAAACAGAAAGGATACAAGAGCCAGAAGTAGTGAGAAACTACAAGAAAATATTATATTATATAGCAGAGCAGCTGTACATTTTGAACTAACAGTGGCTGTAATAGCATGCACAAACGCTGTCAAAATCCAACACAGACTTTGTTTCATTTTTTTTTTTAATCTTATTTTTCCCATTTTGGTAAAATTCAAACATTTTATAACACACACACACACACACACACACACACACACACACACACACACACATATATATATATATATATATATATATATATATATATATATATATATATATATATTTCTTTTTACTAAAAGATATTTTAAACTGTTTTAAGCCAAAGATATGACCTTATTCTTATATCTTTCACAGTTTTTCTCTTTCACTGGTTTTTCTTTTTTAAGCCAAAACTTGAATTTGGACTATATCTATGGCATAATGCAACAAATTGAGATTGCCTACATTGCCTACCCATATATATATATTTACACTACCAAACTTTTGTTTTTCTATTGCATACATCAGGGAAACATCTTCACTACTACTTGGAGTTTTACATTTTTCCACCACTGTCGTTTCACAGAAATTGAGAGCTGGTGAAGGTTATTCTTGCCAGTAAGAGCCTGCCAAGACATTAAAGACATTGAACAGTAAGTACTCTTCTTAAATAAGAAAAGGCAGAGGACAAAATAAAAGAGAGCCCCAAATCTTTATATGTTAACTCTATGATTGCAGCATTGGAAATCACAAGAGGGAAGGTTTTCTATGGAGTGTGGCTTTCTATCATCAGCATTCCCTTTTTCACTAGTCTTGTTACATCATACATTTTCAAGATTATTTATAAGTTACTCTTTCAAAACAGAAACATCATCTTGTTGATCTCCTGCTGACAACAGCAGTTATCTTTTGTTAGGTCTTGAGGATGACCTATGAAAGTTATGATTTTATATGAACTTTCACTAAAGTTTTCAGTGAGTTTCCTAAATATGCAGCAAACAAAAGCAAAATAATATCAATAAGTAGACAGAGACACTGTGCAAAGATAGCAGGACACTGTCAAATTGGGCACTCACAAAATCCAGTAGCGACAACTGGAATAACAAAATTTTGAATGAGCAAGCAAAAGATAATATGATAAGATTAGAGCTTAAACATCCAGCAGAAATTGAACAGGGAAGACTTATGGAAGCATCCTGATGGAGCTCTCAATCCAGTGTCCCAAATGGAGTGGAAGGTCATACTTGGTGAGGCTTACAAGCTAAAACTAAATACAAGCAGATATATAACAACATCCAGCAGAAATAACTAGAGAAGCCTAACTGACACAGTGATAATAGAGGTTTTATTGGAAAATTTGAAAAAGAGCAGAGTACTTTTTCTGTGGATATGCTTATCCCTTCTCTTATTTTTACCATTAACATTTTTTATATTGTAGAATAAACAGTAGTAACCTGTTATAAATAATTTATCTTTTAGCTATTACAAGGACTCCAATTTTTCAGTACTTTTAGGTAGTTATTGTTCTGTTATCCTCATTTCTGAGACAGGGAGCCAGCTTGTACCAGAACAAGGGTTGGAAAATAACTTTCAGAGTACACATGGTCTCCTAAAGTCAACACAAATTCATTATTTGCCAGCTGGCATGCTTCATGGGGAACTTGCCCAGGTTGTGTAGGCACAAGCCTTACTGTTCTTGGCTTTTTGTACACTAAAACTATATCCTGCTTGAGACACTTCAATTAGTGAAAAACAGTTAGCAATAAGCAGAACTACAGAAGCAAAAAAGCAAGGTTATAATATTTTGGGACTTTCCCAGAACTATGGACTATGATGGATTAGGTCTTTGTTATTCTTTTGGCATATGTTAGGGGTCTATGCACTGGACTCTTAGGTCAGAATAGTGTATTGGTGCCTGTAACATGGTGTCAGTTGTGTTAAGATATGTGGCCCTGTTACACAAAGGTTTTCAGAGGAGACAAAGGAGAGCATCATGGGCACCAGAGTCAACTTGTAACAACCTTAAACATAATGTAATATTTTATCAAAATTACCATTATAATATATACTATAAATCTCCATACTCTTCATCCATAATTGTGTGAGAGTTGTATGCTATCAAATGTTTCTTTTGACCTATACATTGGTAAGAAAGTACAAAATGCATATGATGATATTTCAATCCATCCCTTCAATTTCAGTGATCTTACCAGAACAGACACAGCTGATGGGCAATGCAAATGACATAATATCTAGCTATACTGCAGGAAAAAAAAAGCCTTTCATCACTCTCTGACCTCAAAGATTCATAAAACATACATTTCAAAAGAGCCTGTAGAATATATTGAATTTCTAAATTTATTTTAGATACATATATCAATAAGAAATATAGCAGAAACAGAATTTTAACCAGGTATTGGTCATGTTGTGCCATTTTGTTGGTGATTAAGATTTTCTTAGATATAAGGAATGAGCCCTTTTCTTTGAATCTGTATGTTCCATTTCCTTGTTTTTGGCTTTCACAGGCCTTAATGATACAGTGTTAAACATAAGGTCTCAATGAATTATTAGCATTGTTATCTGTGAACTACTACATTTCCCTT
The DNA here is from genome assembly GCA_902729485.2 of Mus minutoides. NCBI lineage: Eukaryota > Metazoa > Chordata > Mammalia > Rodentia > Muridae > Mus > Mus minutoides. Next base: position 639,106 of record LR753359.1, on the reverse strand, counting down.
TGTCAGAGAATGAAGGTCAACTTAGAAATTTGCTTGGTCCAATAGAATACAACAGAAGTTATTCTATAAGGTCTTACTACTTATGTCCTTACTCTATTAAGAAACGGAAACATCCATACTGTCAAACAGCTAGGAAGAAAATAATACATGGAGATAGTGATCTACTCTATGAAGATATTTAAGCAGTACCCAGATTTTGCCTGCCTGTTCTGCAGCCTAGAGCCAGGTGGCCACAATCCAGGCAATATTACAGTAGAACCAACCCATCCAGAGAACTTGGAGAATAACAAAATGTTATATAGTATTAACTATTGAGACTTCTGTGTCATGTAAAATACATACATAATATACTTACCATTTATAAATGTTTCAAGCCATAAAAACCAACCAGTTCTAAGCAGAACTGCCATGGACTGACCTTCACAGAGTTCTGTCAGGGAGGGAGGGAGAGGGAGAGGGAGAGGGAGAGGGAGAGGGAGAGGGAGAGGGAGAGGGAGAGCTGGATACAGGATTTTCATCTGAGCCTGCAAGGCAAGTTTGGTTTATCAGTTCTAGTATATATTATAGTACATGCAGAGACTGAAGGCACAGAATACATGACCTGCTTTCTTAACTGCTACCGGCAAAATGCTTGGTGAGGAACAGCAAATACAAAAAGCTTCTGCAACTCTAAGTAAATCTGGCTATGTTTTATTATTTCATTTTGCAATGTCAGTGCCCCAGCCATGCACCAGTGGCTCTCCAGCTATGTCAGGGATACAATGCAAAGTCTTCTTAATTTCTTCCCTCTATCACTTTATTACCTATGTGTGTTTATTTTCCTGCATAATTTATCACTGACAAGACCTGAGGTAAAACACCTTGGTTGTTAGTGTTACTTATACCATTTATCATCCTAGAAAAATGATGAGTTATTATTGTTTTATCTGAGGGTGGAATCCAATGCCTTACACATAATAGGCAAATGCTCTACTACTGAACCATATGGCCAGCCTCAGTATCATGTTACAACAAAACCAGTGAAATAAAGGCCTCACCAGGTAAAAAGGCAGAACAGTATACAATAATAAATCCTAGAGGTTCTATAGTCACATTACTTGGTTTTCACTCCTGGGTCTGCAGATTACAGTGTAACCTTCTTGAAGTTGCTTAGCCTCTTCTTGGGTCATTTTTCTTGTCTGACAAATAGATTTAGTAATAATTTTACCTTCTTATACTATTGTAAAAGTAGATGTGAACTGGTCATGTATCAGCTACAGAAGATTGGCTGCTAGCATTATATTTGTTATTCTGGAAGAAAATGAAACATTTTGTCAAAATATACGCTTTGGCTTATTACCATATATTAAGGATCCATTTTCTTATTTGTGACATGAGTAATGTAAGAGTCTTTTCAGGTGTAAAATTCTCCCTATCTGTGAGAAGCTCAAAAAACGGTTAATTTTCATTAGTGAGAGAAAATGTCTCTCTCCTCTTGCAGAGTGGGCCAGAAATCATGAACAAAAGGAAGGGGCTATTGAAAATTATGTATTTATTCATTACTCTTTTAGAATTACTTATTTTGTGTATATGAGCATTTGCCTGCAAGTATGTATGTACACAACTTTGTAGCTACTTCAATTTCTTGGAAGTTAAAGATAATTGTAAGCTAGGGTGTAGATGCTGGGAACTGTATACTCAGGACCCCTGCAGGAGCAAAATGTGCTTTTAACTGCTGAAATATCTCTTTAAGTGTAGAATATATATATATATATATATATATATATATATATATATATATATATATGAAGACTTTGCTTTGTTTGGAAATTGATTTCAATTGTAAAGAGGATTTTTTTTTTCATCTAGAATAAGAAATGGTGATAGTTAAGGAATAATTACTATGTAGTCAAGAAGAAACCATGTAGGTATATGCTGTAGGTAGATTTTTAGAAAGACATTTGGAAATCAATTTGGTAAATGAAATTGACACTCTATTTTTTTGTTCTACACTGTCTTAATACTACAAATATTTTTAAAATGTTATGTCATTCCTAACATATACTATTTGGTTTGTATAAAAGTAGATACATCTGTACTAAACATGTGCAGACTATTATTTTTCTTGCTATTATTTATAAGTATTTATTATACAAATAAAGTATCATACATTTGTACGTATAAGTACACACATGAGAAGATCTTAAAAAGCTTACATTTACTCTATTACATGGCTATTAGTAGTCATGTTGAACATGTGCTTGTTTTGGGCCAACAATGAATCAAAAGAATTGTGACTACATAACAGAAATAATCTGAACTACTCTCTCATTTACCAATTTTTCTTCTATAACTCCAACCCTTTATTTTGCTAAAGAAAGCAAATGACTACACACTTCTTTTCTCCTCCAGGATGCTATTAACATAATAGCAAAATTACATAAAGATGGATGAAGCCATAAGAATGTGACTTAGAGATGCGAGAGGGTCAGAAGAAGCATTCCAACAACTTCTGGAATATTGACAAGTAGAAAGCTGATAATAGACAAAACAAAGAAGAGAAAATGAAAGTGATGATTGGTAACAAAGGCTAAATTTTCCTCAGTCCTTTAATGTAGGCAGGCAAAATAACATCCTATACCCATCTCTTAATATATAAAGAGAAAGGCTATCTTATATGAAACAAATTAAAATATCCAAGAGTAAATTAGAACATCTGGTTGAACTAAGCACTCAGAATACAGCCTCATCACCATGAAATTGGGATTTTTCTACTATGAGAGTCATAGACCAACAGGTCTTTTTCATATAAAACAAACTAACACTAACAATTTTCATATAATTCTCAAATTATTAGTTGGAATTCTTAGAAATATAACACCACACACACACACACACACACACACACACACACACACAGAGTGAGGCAGGGATGGGGGGACAAAAATGATATTTATTATGAGGTTTACATGGTTATGGATTATAAGGTTGAAAAGACACAAGATCTTCAGTCTTCAGTGACATGTCATGCTGGGGACTTGAAATAGTTGGTGGTTTAGCACCAGACTGGGTCTTAAAACCTTAGGCCAACAGCCAGAAAGAGGGTATGGCCAAAGTCTGAAAGGAAATGATGCTTTATTCTGAACCTATGGGCCAGAAAGAAAAAATAAGTGTCAGATGAACCTGACAGTATATTTCATTTTATTCAGATCTTCAACTGAGTGGAACCCATCCATACATCAAAATTGTTTAACTTCTTCTACTCATTCAACTGTTATTCACTAGAAGATACTCTCATAATCACATTTATAATAAGGTTTGAGCAAATATGTAGGCTCAGCATATTCCTGTCAAGTTATACATATATGGGGCTATTATAGTCAGTCTGTCTATATTTCTAATAATTTTGCTACACATTTGAATGTAAAATTACCCATGAATGGAAAAGATAAATAGGCAAAAAATTAGCTTTTAGAAATAGAGAGAAGTTTAGGACTAGATAAAAAACATGAGACTAAATACACACACACACACACACAATTGTAGTGTTACTATATGCAGAAAACAAAGAGGAGATGCCATGGTTAAAGGACAGTTCTGATCAATTCAGATCCCTCTGAAATGAAAAACACTAGGAGTTTCACATTTCATAAAAGTTTTGCAGAAACATTCAGAAAGTGAATAAGTTAAAAAAAAATATATCCTAGCTAGATTAAGAGAAAACAATCCATACATTTCAGAAAAATAAACTCAAGAAATAGAGGGGAATACAGAGGTGGAAATTAGTAAGTAAATAACACATTTCCAAAAAATCAGAAAAGTGCTTCTTTCCTTGGACAGTCTAAGCTAAAATACACCAGGTAAAATTTAATAACAGGATGGAAGTTCAAAACACCGAAAATAGAGAAGAAATTCTTTATTTTATTTTATTTTATTAGATATTTTCTTTATTTACATTTCAAATGCTGTCCTGAAAGTTCTCTATACCCTCACCCGCCCTGTTCCCCTACCCACCCAGTCCCAATTCTTGGCCCTGCCATTCCCCTGTACTGGGGCATATAAAGTTTGCAAGACCAAGGGGCCATTCTTCCCAATGATGGCCAACTAGGCCATCTTCTGCTACATATGCAGCTAGAGACACAAGCTCTGGAAGAAGAAATTCTAAAGCCATGCAGAGGAATGGAAAACAGGCAAGTTCAACATGAATGACAATTAGTTTTGCCTTAATATAATGATCCAATATTGGATGTCAGGAGACTGTAGTAACCTTTTCTCTTTCTCCTTTTTAAAGTATCTCATTCCCCCTAATTTTAAGAATAACATTTTCCCCTGCATATAATATGTCCTGCTTATTGTTTTCTCCTTTCTAATCTCCTTCCAGTTCTTCTCTATCTCTCATCCTATCTAGATCCACCCCTTTCTGTATCTCATTAAAAAACAAGCAGACTTCTAAGGGACAACAATAACATAAAACAAGATAAAACAAATTTAACACATTAAGGTAGGACAAAGCAAATGGAAGGAAAAGAGCCCAAGAAAAGGCAAAACAAACAGATATAGAAACAGACATCCACTCATTCATATGCTCAAGATTCCCATAAAAACACTAAACTGGAAGCCATAGTATATATGCAAAGCACTGTAAAATATATACATATATGAAAAAGCCTTGACACAACATTATGAGATTAGGAACCTCTAAAGATGTCAATGAGTTCATTTTTTTTGCTAGACATCTACTGCTGGGCATGCAGCTTATTCTTAAGATTAGTTTGTTTCTCCGGTGATGTAGTGATGTTCCCCAGTGGGGGGGGAACTAATTTTTTTATTGAAATGTGGCATCTAACTTTAAGAAGATGGTAATTCTTGGTGCTAATATCTGGCCTAGTTTCTATTGCTCTGCCTGGTTCTTAGGAGACTGTTTTTGTTGTGCATTGCCTAAAGGGAAATTCTGAGATCCTGCTAGGTGGTCACTGATAGTTCCAGATAAAATGTGTTTCTATAAGACATTCCAACTTGTAATAAGGACACATGCTCCACTATGTTTATAGCAGCCTTATTTATAATAGCCAGAAGCTGGAAAGAACCCAGATGCCCCTCAACAAAAAAATAGATACAGAAAATGTCATACATTTACAACATGGAGTACTACTCAGAAATTAAAAGCAATGAATTTATGAAATACTTAGGCAAATGGATGGATCTGGAGGATATCATCATGAGTGAGGTAAACCAACCATAAAAGAAGTCACTTGACAGGTACTCACTGATAAGTGGTTATTAGCTCAGAAACTTAGAATACCCAATATACAATTGGCAAAACACATGAAACTCAAGAAGGAAGACAAAAGTGTGGATATTTCGTTCCTTCTTAGAATGGGGAACAAAATACCCATGAAGGAGTTACAGAGACAAAGTTCAGAGCAGAGCCTGAAGGAATGACAATCCAGAGACTGCCCCACTTGGGGATCCATCCCATAAATGACCACCAAACCCAGACACTATGCAAAGGTGAAAAAGAGCCTACTGATAGAACTCTGCACTAAACCCATTTGGTCCTGGGCTTTTCCTGGTTGGGATACCATTAATGACTGCTTCTATTTCTTTAGGGGAAATGGGACTGTTAAGATTGTTAATCTGATCCTGATTTAACTTTGGTACCTGGTATCTGTTTAGGAAGTTGTCCATTTCATCCAGGTTTTCCAGTTATGTTGAGTATAGGCTTTTGTAGTAGATAGAATCTGATGATGTTTTGGATTTCCTCAGGATCTGTTGTTATGTCTCCTTTTTCATTTCTGATTTTGTTAATTCGGATACTGTCCCTCTGCCCTCTAGTTAGTCTGGCTAAGGGTTTATCTATCTTGTTGATTTTCTCAAAGAAACAGCTCCTGGTTTGGTTGATTCTTTGAATAGTTCTTTTTGTTTCCACTTGGTTGATTTCAGCTCTGAGCACAGGGGTAAAATTCCTAAACAGAACAGCAATGGCCTGTGATGTAAGATCACAAATCGACAAATGAGACCTTATAAAATTGCAAAGCTTCTGTTGAGCAAAAGATACTGTCAATAAGACAAAAAGGCCACCAACAGATTGGGAAAGAATTTTTAACAATCCTAAATCTGATAGGAGGCTAATATCCAATATTTACAAAGAGCTCAAGAAGCTGAACTCCAGAAATTCAAATAACCCCATTAAAAAATGGGGTACAGAGATAAACAAAGAATTCTCAACTGAAGAATGCCAAAGGGCTGAGAAGCACTTGAAAAAACATTGAAAATCCTTAATCAACAGAGAAATGCAAATAAAAACAACCCTGAGATTCCACTTCACACCAGTCAATATGGCTAAGATCAAAAATTCAGGTGACAGCAGATGCTGGTGAGGATGTGGAGAAAGAGGAACACTCCTTCATTGCTGGTGGGATTGTAAGCTGGTACAACCCCTCTGGAAATCAGTCTGGCAGTTTCTCAGAAAACTGGACATAGTACTACCAAAAGATCCTGCAATACCTCTACTGGGCATATACCCAGACAAAGACACATGCTCCACTATGTTCATAGCAGCCTTATTTATAATAGCCAGAAGCTGGAAAGAACCCAGATGTCCCTCAACAGAGGAATGGCTACAGAAAATGTGGTACATTTACACAATGGAGTACTACTCAGCTATTAAAAACAATGAATTTATGAAATTTTTGAGCAAATGGATGTATCTGGAGAAACTCATCCTGAGTGAGGTAACCCAATCACAAAAGAAGTCACTTGATATGCACTCACTGATAAGTGGATATTAGCCCATAAACCTAGAATACCCAAGATACAATTTTCAAAATGCAAGAAAACCAAGAAAGACCAACGCTTGGATATGCCTCCCTAGAATAGGGAATAAAATATACATGGAAGGAGCTGCAGAGACAAAGTTTGGAGCTAAAATGAAAGGATGGACCATCCAGAGAATGCCCCCCACACATGGTCCATCACATAATCAGCCACCAAATGCAGACACTACTGCATACGCCAGCAGCATATTGCTGAAAGGACCCTGATATAGCTGACTCCTGTGAGGCTTTGAAAGTCCCTGACAAATACAGAAGTGGATGCTCACAATCATCTATAGGGCAGAACACAGGGGCCCCACTGTAGGAGCTAGAGAGAGTACCCAAGAGCTGTAGGGGTCTGCAACCCTATAGATGGAACAACAATGTGAACTAATCAGAACCCCCAGAGCTCATGTCTCTAGCTGCATATGTATTAGAAGAAGGCCTAGTTGGTCATTATTGGGAAGAAAGGCCCTTGGTCTAGCAATGTTTATATGACCCAGTACAGGGGAATACCAGGGCCAAGTAGTGGGAATGGGTGGGTAGGGGAGCAGGGCAGGGGCAGGGTATAGGAGACTTATGGGATAGCACTTGAAATGTAATTGAAGAAAATATCTAATAAAAATGTTAAAAATTTTTTTTTTAAAAGAGGCTACTGACAGGATCCTGATAAAAGCTGTCTCCTGTGAGGTTCTACCAGTGCCTGGCAAATACAGAAGTGGATGCTCACAATCATCCATTGGACAGAGCACAAGTCCCTAGTAAAGGAGCCAGAGAAAGAACCTAGGGAGCTGAAGGGGTCTGAATCCCCATAGGAGGAACATCAATATGAGCTAAGCAGTATCCCCAGAGGTCCTTGGAGCTATACCACAAATCAAAGAAAACACATGGTGGAACTTGTGACTCTATCTTTATATGTAGCAGAGGATGGCCTAGTCGGTCATCAATGGAAGGAGAGGCCCTTGGTCCTGTGAAAGTTCTATGCTCTAGTATAGGGGAATGCCGGGACCAGGAATGGGAGTGGGTGAGTTGGAGAGCAGGGGGAAGGGTGGTATAGGGGATTTTCAGAGGGGAAACTAGGAAAGAGGATAACATTTGAAATGTAAATAAAGAATACACACACACACACACACACACACACACACACACACACACTTTTTTTAAAAAATGTTTTTCCAAGTATTAAGAAGGGACACTTAGGAATGTGGATAGTCTAGGAGAGAGTGCCTAAGGGGTTCCACAAGAAAGAGGAAAGCAGACTGGGATTGCTTAGCTTTGAAAATGACAGCAGAGAGTAAGGAGAAGCCACAGCAGTTAAGTGTGCTGCAGAACTTGGAATGGATACGGTTATTAGATATGGAAGGGAGGAGGGAAAGTAAAGATCTGACACTCACTTACCTGCTTATCTGGCCAACTTGCTTCTCTGGCAGGCTTGACTCACAGGTTCCCAGGGGATGAGTTGAGGGCTAGGATAACTGGAAGAGTGGGGAAGAATGTGGCAGGAGCAATTCCCTAGAGATGGGGCCGTTGAGGAGGAGATACTACTTGATGGTCGTCTGCTACAGAGTGGGCATTGGGGGGCTGAGACTAAGGGATTGGATTTGGAAAAGAGGAGGTCTCTTTAGTGGGTTCCCAGTGAATGCCTGGTGGTGTTGGGGATTGTGGGAAGGGGATGAGTGGAGAAAAAAAAAAGGTTGGAGGGGAAGATCTATGTGATCCACTAGAGAGGGTAATAGGTGGGGTGGAGGCTGCAGCAGGTAGTCTGCTATAGAACTGGGCATGATGCTGGGAGATTTGATTTGGAGAAGAGGAATGGGTGAATATCTGCTGCTGACTTACCTGTTTCTCTGACTGGTGTTGATAGGCTCCCAGGTGGAGTGATTTTTTTTTTTTTTTTTTTTAATACACCAACCAAAATGAATTACTTCACCAAAAATTTTATCCCAGCCAAGTCATCATAAATAGTAAGTAATCCATGGCTAACAAAACACTGTTATAGTAAAAATATATGTGATAAATATGGAACTATAATATGAAACAGCCTCTCACAAAACAAAAGTACAAGTTATCAATCACTTCTGTCAAAATGTGTATATTTTTATTTTGATAGTATATTCTTTGAAAAAATATATTTGATTATATCCACTTCTTACTTTCCCTCAACCTCCCTCAGCTTCTCCTGCACCTTTAAGTCCCATTTATTTTACTTTAACTCAAATGTGTATGGGTAAAGGGGCCATTCACTGGGGCACAGGCAATGTACTAGTGGCCACATTCCTAAAGAAAAGTGGTTTTCCATTCCTCAGCAGGCATCAACTGCCAATAACTCCCAGGAGCTTTGGTTGCCCCTCCTCCACCCATACTGGAAGTAATTGGAATGATTTTGTATAAGCATGCCTGGTG
>LR753359.1:618201-629809 GCA_902729485.2 Mus minutoides | reverse complement strand
TTTTTTTTTTTTTTTTACAAACATGCTACAGTACAAATGCCCAAGGTTTAAAATTTTCTGCAAAATATAGTTTGCAAAACATAGTTTGCTTTCTAGTCTTCTTTACCACAACAAATGTTTTTAAGCCTTCTTTTTATTCCTATTTTAGCACCTTGTAAATGTAACAATTTTGTTGTGTCACCCAGGGTTCTGATCTTTTCTTCCTTTCCATGTTGTGTCTAGTAAGATAAAGGGGTCTTTAGACAGGACTCTTCAAACTATCATTTGTTTTTTTATGATTCGTTTCTGTACAGAGACATTTACTTCATATTAAAGAATTATGGCTTTCTATCTCAGACAGAACTAAGTTCCCTATGATGCTTTTCTTGACAAATACTTAGAGGAAAATATGAAATTGAAAAATCATTACAATATGTCTATTAGATTTGAGTTATTTAGCAATATGGTTTCTGGGTCAAACCGGCTGTTCTATCTAATACAAGGAAGAAGTAGACAGCATGTAGGTACTAAAAAAACTTATTCTTTGGAATTTTAGCTGGGACACAATATCTCATGCTTCTAACCCCAGCACTTAAGAAGTAGAAGCAGGAGGATAAGGAATTCAAGGTCTGTCTGGACTACGTGCGACTATCAAAATTAAGAAGTCCCAAATATCAACAATTCTTCTTGTGTTGTATCAGTCTTCTGTAGCATTTTGTATAGATACTTTTTCTTGTATCTGGTGATTACTCTTGAGTGCCCCCCCCAAAAAGATGCTTAACTATTCTATCAATGTTTAAGGAACTGACAAGTCACTGACGTTTATTTGTTTCTTAGATGTTGTTATGTGACTACATTCATTGTGATATTCAGTCCTTAAGAACAAATAATAATGGGGAATATTTAAAAGATTATTACTAAACAATGGAAGTAGAAGTAAGTTTATGTAAAATCCAGGATCTATAATGAGAGAAAACATATTTGTCCTTTTGAGTCTGAATTGATTTGGTTAACATGAAGTACTCTTTCTTTTGCAAATGACATATTTTATTTTCTGTAAATAACATAATCATTCCTTATGGCTGAATAAAAGTCTATTATTTATATATGCCACATTTTCTTTACCCAATCATCTGTTGACAGACTTAGGCCAATTAGTGAACTTGGCATCTGTGAATAGTGCTACAGTAACATCGACACACAAGTGTTACTGTAAATATTAGTTTATAGTCCTTAAGGTGAATATCAAGAGGTATCAGTCTTACATGTGCAATGTGAATGAAGTTGAACTCTCTAAAGGAATGAAGGAACTAACTTGTGGAATGAGAAGCAAGAAAGAAGAAACATTAAAAGTTCATTGTATATATTTATGAAAATGTGATATGAAACAATACCATGTAAAAGTAAATATGCATCAGTAACAGTAAGAAAAGGCAACTTTCTCAATAATTTATAAGCAACAAGAATGATATCAAATATTTTGTGTAATCTGGTTGTGTTTTTTAAGCTTCATTAGACTATGGTTAGACTATACTATGTTATTTCAAATGACATCTGTTGAAGCTCCAATTGGCCTGTTTTTGGAGATAGGGCCTTAAAAGAAGTAAAGTTAAATGAAGCTGTAAGGTGGGAGCCTAATCCACAAGGACTGATACACTTCTCAGAGTAAGATAAACCTCAGAATTCTCATTGTGTGCTTTTACAAAACACCTTATAAAGATGCTTGGGAAATTCAGCCATATGCAAGCCAAGAAGAAAGACTTCACTAAAAAATCAAATCTGGTACTAGACATCTGCCCTCTGAACTGTGAAAAAATAAACCACTTTCTGTTGTGTTTTGAGACACAGGCTAAGCAAGAAATTACAAATCTGCCTCAGTTTAATAAGTGTTGGGATTTTATGTGTGTGCCACTGTAGCTGACAGAAAATAAATGATTTTTTTTAAAATTTCATCTATGGTATTTTGATAGGGCATTATCCAGAGTTATTGGGGCCAGACAGGCTAAAGCAGCTATAAAATTATGGGATTTCCCTACATCCTCAAGAAGCCAAGTAAGTACAGAGTGTAATAATAAAAAGAAGACATCAGAAAATAGTAAATAGGCCATCTTTCCTCTGAGCCCAGCGGACGCAGCTAGGGCCTGTCCTGCGTTTCACACACCCCAGGACTTTAAGATCGCATAGGGGATACGCGTGAGTGCAGTGCAGAGGTGGTGTTGGGAGCAGTGGGTCAGCATTCGCCCACAGGGGCAGGATGCGAGAACTCCGCCCCACCGGAGGCTGGGCCTCTCCCAGCCAGAGCACCAGCTACCCCACCATCTTTCCTCTGAGCCCAGCAGACGCAGCTAGGGCTTGTCCTGCGTTTCACACACCCTAGGACTTTAAGATCACATCAGGGTTACGCATGAGTGCAGTGCAGAGGTGGTGTTGGGAGCAGTGGGTCAGCAGTTGCCCACAGGGGCAGGATCCTAGAACTCCGCCCCACCGGAGGCTGGGCTTCTCCCAGCCAGAGCACCCACCACCCCACCATCTTTCCTCTGAGCCCAGCGGACGCAGCTAGGGCCTGTCCTGCGTTTCACACACCCCAGGACTTTAAGATCGCATCACGGTTACACTCCACCCCACCATTTTCCTCTGAGCCCAGCAACTCCAGGACTTTAAGATCACATCAGGAGCTCAAGGCCCGGGCCTCAGGTGCTGTGCACTCTCTTAGGCTCCTCCGGAACCCTCCAAGCTATCTGGGGACCTCAAGTGAGCAGAGGGACAAAGCAGCTGTTCTAGCCCAAGCTCGTGGAACCTAAGACACCAGCTGTGAGATTGATAGTGGCCAAGGGCAGAACAGCCCCTCCCTTCCGGTCTGGTCCGGCCCGCCCAGCACCAGCTCAGGTCTCCAGCCACAGGTGCTGTGCACTCTCTGAGGCTCTTTCCGGACTCCCCAAGCTATCTTGGGACCTGAGGTGAGCAGGGGAACACAGCCTCTGTTCCGGCCCAATCTCGTGGAACTTGAGACATCAGCCAGGAGATTGACAAAGGCCCAGGGCAGAACAGCGGGTCCTTTCTGGTCGGCACCAACGCCAGGTCTCCTTGGGCAGAGATGGCAGGAGGCTAGCGCAAGAACAGAAGCAAAAGAATCCAAGGGTACTTGGCATGACCAGACCCAAACTCACCCACCACATCAAGTCCTAGATACAACAGCACACCAGAAAAGCAGGACATGGATATAAAATCACTGGTCATGATGATAATGGAGGACTATAAGAAGGAATTACAGGAAAACAAAGATAAACAACTAGGAGCATTTAAAGAGGAAAAACTTAGAGAGTTACAGGAAAACACAGATAAACAACTAAAAGCATTTAAAGAGGAAATACTGAGAGAGTTACAGGAAAAGAATACAAAACAGGTGATGGAATGGAACAAAACCATCCAGGACGTAAAAATGGAAGTAGAAACAATTAAGAAAAAACAAAAGGAGATAACCCTGGAGGTAGAAACCATAGGAAAAAAAATCAGGAACCATAGATATGAGCGTCAGCAACAGAATACAAGAGATAGAAGAGAGAATCTCAGGCACAGAAGATTCTATAGGGAGCGTAGACAAGACAATCAATGCTAAATGCAAAAAGACCCTAACACAAAATATCCAGGAAATCCAGGACACAATGAGAAGACCAAACTTAAGGATAATAGGAGTAGATGAGAAGGAAGACTATCAAACTAAAGGGCCAGCAAATAACTTCAACAAAATAATAGAAGAAAACTTTCCATACCTAAAAAATGAGATGCCCATAAACATACAAGAAGCCTACAGAACTCCAAATAGGCTGGACCAGAAAAGAAATTCCTCCTGACACATAATAATCAGAACAACAAATGCACTAAATAAAGACAGAATATTAAAGGCAGCAAGGGAAAAAGGTCAAGTAACATATAAGGGCAGGCCTAACAGAATTACTCCAGACTTCTCACCAGAGACAATGAAAGCCAGAAGATCATGGACAGAGATTATACAGACACTAAGAGAACACAAATGCCAGCCCAGGTTACTATACCCAGCAAAACTCTCATTTACCATAGACTGAGAAACCAAAGTATTCCACGACAAATTCAAATTCACACAATATCTATCCACAAATCCAGCCCTTCAAAGGATAATAACAGAAAAATACCAATACAAGGACAGAAACTATGCTCTAGAGAAAGCAAGAGAGTAATCCTTCAACAAACCTAAAAGAAGACAGCCACAAGAACAGAATCCGAACTCTAAAAACAAAAAAAATGACAGGAAGCAACAATTACTGTTCCGTAATATCGCTTAATATCAATGGACTCAATTCTCCCATAAAAAGGCATAGACTATTAGACTGGCTACACAAATAGGACCCAACATTTTGCTGTCTACAAGAAACACACCTCAGGAAGAACGACAGACACCACCTCAGAGTAAAAGGCTGGAAAACAATATTCCAAGCAAACGGCCCAAAGAAAAAAGCTGGGGTAGCCATTCTAATATCGAATAAAATAGACTTTCAACCCAAAATTATCAAAAGAGACAAAGAGGGGCACTTCATACTCACCAAAGGAAAAATCTTCCAAGAGGAACTTTCAATTCTGAATATCTATGCTCCAAATACAAGGGCAGCCACTTTCATTAAAGAAACTTTAGTAAAGCTTAAAACACACATTGCACCTCACAAAATAATAGTGGGAGACTTCAACACGCCACTCTCATCAATGGACAGATCCTGGAAACAGAAATTAAACAGAGACTCAGTGGAACTAACGGAAACTATGAAACAAAAGGACTTAACAGATATCTACAGAATATTTCATCCTAAAACAAAAGGATATTAAAGGCAGCAAGGGAAAAAGGTCAAGTAACATATAAGGGCAGGCCTAACAGAATTACTCCAGACTTCTCACCAGAGACAATGAAAGCCAGAAGATCATGGACAGAGATTATACAGACACTAAGAGAACACAAATGCCAGCCCTCATGGCACCTTCTCCAAAATTGATCACATAATTGACCACAAAACAGTCCTCAACAGATTAAAAAATATTGAAATTGTCCCATGCATCCTATCAGATCACGATGGACTAAGGCTGCTCTTCAATAACAACATAAGTAGCAGAACACCATCATTCACTTGGAAACTGAACAACAATCTACTCAATGATACCTTGGTCAAGGAAGGAATAAAGAAAGAAATTAAAGACTTTCTAGAGTTTAATGAAAATTAAGCCACAACATACCCAAATTTATGGGACACAATGTAAGCATTCCTGAGAGGTAAATGCATAGCTCTGAGTTCCTACAAAAAAAAAAAAAAAAAAAAAAAAAATGGAGAGAGCTTCCACCAGTAGCTTGGCAGGACATCTGCAAGCTCTAGAACAAAGGGAAGCAAAGTCACCTAAGAGGAGTAGACAGCAGGAAATAATCAAACTCAGGGGTGAAATCAACCATGTGGAAACAAAAAGAACTATCCAAAGAATCAATCAAACCAGGAGGTGGTTCTTTGAAAAAGTCAACAAGATAGACAAACCCTTGGCCAGACTCACTAGAGGGCACAGGGATAGCATCCAAATCAACAATATCAGAAATGAAAAGGAAGTCATAACAACAGATCCTGAGGAAATCCAAAACACCATCAGATCCTTCTACAAAAGGTTATATTAAAAAATAACTGAGAAATCTGGATGAAATGGATATCTTTCTAGACAGATACCAAGTTCCAAAGTTAAACCAGGATCAGATTAATGACCTAAACAGCCCTATATCTCCTAAAGAAATAGAAGCAGTCATTAATAGTCTCCCAACCAAAAAAAGCCCAGGACCAGATGGGTTTAGTGCAGAGTTCTATCAGACCTTCAAAGAAGACCTAGTACCAGTTCTTCTCAAACTATTCAACAAAATAGAATCTGAAGGTGCATTACCCAATTCATTTTATGAAGCCACAATTACTCTGATACCTAAACCCCATAAAGACACAACAAAGATAGAGAACTTCAGACCAATTTCCCTCATGAATATCGATGCAAAAATACTCAACAAATTTCTCGCCAACCGAATCCAAGAACACATCAAGACGATCATCCATCATGACCAAGTAGGCTTCATCCCAGGAATGCAGGGATGGTTTAATATATGGAAATCCATCAACGTAATACACTATATAAACAACCTCAAAGATAAAAACCACATGATCATCTCCTTAGATGCTGAGAAAGCCTTTGACAAAATCCAACACCCATTCATGGTAAAGGTCTTGGAAAGATCAGGAATTCAAGGCCCTTACCTAAACATGATAAAAGCAATCTACAGCAAACCAGTGGCCAACATCAAATTAAAAGGAGAGAAACTGGAAGCAATCCCACTAGAATCAGGGACCAGACAAGGTTGCCCACTTTCTCCCTACCTATTCAATATAGTACTTGAAGTCCTAGCAAGAGCGATTCAACAACAAAAGGAGGTCAAGGGGATACAAATTGGAAAGGAAGAACTCAAATTATCACTATTTGCAGATGATATGATAGTATATATAAGTGACCCCAAAAACTCCACCAGAGAACTCCTAAACCTGAAAATAGCTTTAGTGCAGTAGCTGGATATAGAATTAACTCAAACAAATCGATGGCCTTTCTCTATACAAAGGATGAATTGGCTGAGAAAGAGATCAGGGAAACATCACCCTTCACAATAGTCACTAACAATATAAAATATCTTGGAGTGACTCTTACAAAGGAAGTGAAAGATTTGTATGACAAGAACTTCAAGTCTCTGAAGAAAGAAATTGAGGAAGATCTCAGAAGATGGAAGGATCTCCCATGCTCATGGATTGGCACAATCAATATAGTAAAAATGGCTATCTTGCCAAAAGCTATCTACAGATTCAATGNAAGCTGGTTCAACCACTCTGGAAATCAGTCTGGAGGTTCCTCAGAAAATTGGACATAGTACTACCGGAAGATCCTGCAATACCTCTACTGGGCATATATCCAGAAGATATTCCATCTGGTAACAAGGACACATGTTCCACTATGTTCATAGCAGCCTTATTCATAATAGCCAGAAACTGGAAAGAACCCAGATGTCCCTAAACAGAGGAATGGATACAAAAAATTTGGTATATTTACACAATGGAGTACTACTTGGCTATTAAAAACAATAAATATATGAAATTCCTAGGCAAATGGATGGATCTGGAGGCCATCATCCTGAGTGAAGTAACCCACTCACAAAAGAACTCACATAATATGTACTCACTGATATGTGGATATTAGCCCAGAAACCTAGACTACCCAAGATACAATTTACTAAGCACATGATACTCAAGAGAAGGAAGATCAAAATGTGGATAGGTCACCCCTTTCTAGAATTAAGAACAAAGCACACATTGAAAGAGTTAAAGAGAGCAGTTGTGAAGCTGAATCCAAAGGATGGACCCAACGACTGCGACTGCCAGGGATCCATCCCACAAGCAGTCACCAAACATAGACACTATAGCATATGCCAGCAAGATGGTGCTGAAAGGGCCCGGATATAGCGGTCTCGGGGGAAAATATACCAATGCCTGGCAAACATGGAGGTGGAAGCTCAAGGTCAGCCATTAGTTGGAACACAGGGTTCCCAAGGAAGAAGGAGCTAGAAAAAGTACCCAAGGAGCTGAAGGGGTCTTCAACCGTATAGGTGGAAGAATAACCATGAACTAACTTGTACCCCCTGGGCTCGTGTCTCTAGCTGCATATATAGAAGAGGATGGCTTAGTTGGCCATCAGTGGGAAGAGAGGCCCCTTGGTTATGCAGACTTTATATGCCCCAATACAGGGGAATGCAGGGGCCAGAGCGTGGGAGCGTATGGGTGGGGGAGCAGGGCCGGGAGGGGGGAGGGTATAGGGAACTTTCTGGATAACACTTGAAATGTAAATGAAGAAAATATATAATAAAAGTTGAAAAAAAAAAGAAATAAAAGATAATAGTAAATAAATGAATATAAAATAAACAGTTCATACATTGAGAATTCCTCCACACAAGGCAACAAAATCTTGAGGCATCTACTTCATCTTGCCTGATGTTTCACATGCTGCATATGCTACTCTCCCACTACTGAGCAACTATTTTGTTATCAGGGTGACTCTTGGCATTTTTTTTTTTGTAATCATACACCATTTAATAATGATCTCAAAATGAATGAATTGTTTTACTGACAATTTGAATAAACCAGAAAGACACCTGTCTTAGATAGGATTTTGCTGCTGTGAAAAGACACCATGACCAAGGCAATGTTTATAAGGACAACATTTAATTGGGGCTGGCCTACAAGTTCAGAGATTCAGTCCATTATCATCAAGGCAGGAGCATGGCAGCGTCCAGGCAGGCATGGTGTAGGAGGAACTGAGAGATCTTCATCTTCATCTTAAGGCTGCTAAGAGAAGACACACTTCCAAGCAGCTAGGATGAGGGTCTTTAAGCCTGTGCCCACTGAGACACACCTACTCCAACAGGGCCACACTTCCAAATAGTGCCACTCCCTGAGCCAAGCCCATTCAAACCACCACAAAGCCTTCCTTAACTAAAACAAGCCAAAACAAATAAAAAAGAATGGGTTACTTTGAGAATAAGGGGTGGGGGGTGGGAGGGAAGAAAGAGAAGAGAGAGTGTGAGAGAAAAGCAGAATGAAAGAAATGTAATGAGATAGATAATTTTAGTATATGGTTATAATTGTCCTGTTTTAAATGAGATATTTTGAAAAATGGGGGAGGGAAGGAAAGGAAGACAGAATACATATTCAAATAAATTTTATTTCAGGATATTATTATAATTGTTTGTGTTTATTATAGTTGTTAGTATCAAAATTGTTTAGTTTTATGATACTGTAATTAATCTTTGTCCATCATCGTTGTCTGGGCTCCAATTTCTTTGAACATTTAAACTTTGTTGCACATAAGTATGCATAGGAAAAAAACTAAATAAGTTTACATAAGATACTATTCCTACTTTCAGGAATTTTGTGTGAGTCTTGGGACATATCCTTCACAGATAATATAGGATTATGTGATATTGGTGCTAATACTGAGTAATTAATAATCAGTAAATGAGAAATCAAAGTATTTTATTCTGATTCTAGCTTAATAAATATATTTTTCAAAAGTAAGTCACACAAAAGTAAGAATCTTTCAAAATGATATAATAAAACATATTCAGTCATTTGAAAATGCCTTCTAAATGTCTACTATAGGGCAGAGAGTCTGCACAACACAGCAATGAAAACAAATAATTATAAATCCTCCTATCTGATAGAGAGAGAGACTGATCTCTAAATAACAGACAATTAACAAGCACTGGTGGAGGCTGATTAATGACTCCTATCATGTCCATGTTGTAATAATGGAAGCATTTGTAGATTGACAGGGGTAGTATCACTCCCTTCTGGACCAGGCCTGCATGTCCTGGCATGAGTGGCCCTGTACCCTCAACCTTGCCTCACCAAAGGATGTCAAGTAGCCAATAGTCAGGTTAAACTTATTTTTCCCTTTATAAGGCCTTGTCCCACATCACCTGGAACTCCTTCTCATGCAAATGAATCATCCCAAGCACCCTGGGGATATAAATCTGGACAAGAATTTATGGATAGATAAGCCATAAGCTCTAGGCAAGCCTATTTTTTCACTATTATTTTACTATGTGAACATAATATCAAACTGTCTCCTGCATACTTATCTTTACACCCATAGATGAGTGCACCTCTCACCACCTCTTTCCAGTAGGGAATAGTTCTGTTTGCAATGAATGAAACATAATACATAGACTAGTGAACATGGGGTTGTTGGTCCTGGATGTGGTCTTCATATCCCACCCCCTTTTAAAGTCCCAGGAAACATCTCAGAACAGAAATGATACCCTAGAAAAAGCAAGAAAGTAATCTTTCAACAATCGTAAAAGAAGACAGCCCCAAGAACAGAATCGCAACTTTAACAACAAAAATAACAGGAAGCAACAACTACTTTTCTTTAATTTCTCTTAACATTAATGGATTCAATTCCCCAATAAAAAGACATAGACTAATAGACTGGCTACACAAACAGGACCCAACATTGTGCTGCATACTGGAAACGCACCATAGGGAAAAAGACAGACACCTAAGGTATTAGGGTAAAAGGCTGGAAAACAGTTTTCCAAACAAATGGTCCAAAGAAAAAAGCTGGAGTAGCCATTCTAATATCAGATAAAATCGACTTTCAACCCAAAGTTATAAAAAAAGACAAGGAGGGGCACTTCATACTCATCAAAAGTAAAATCAACCAAGATAAACTTTCAATTCTGAATATCTATGCTCCGAATACAAGGGCAGCCACATTCATTAAATAAACTGTAGTAAAGCTCAAAGCACACATTGCACCTCACACAATAATATTGTGAGACTTCAACACACCACTCTCACCAATGGACAGATCCTGGAATCAGAAACTAAACAGAGACACGTGGACACTAACAGAAGTCATGAAACAAATGGATTTAACAGATATCTACAGAACATTTTTATCCTAAAACAAAAGGATATACCTTCTTCTTAGTGCCACATGGTACCTCTTCCAAAATTGACCATATAACTGGTCACAAAACAGGCCTCTGCAGATACAAAAATGCTGAAATTATCCCATGCATCCTATCTGACCACAATGGACTAAGGCTGATCTTCAATAACAACATAAATAATAGAAAGTGAACATTCTCATGGAAACTGAACAACACTCTACTCAATGATTCCTTAGTCAAGGATGAAATAAAGAAAGAAATTAAAGACTTTCTAGAGTTTAATGAAAATGAAGCCACAACATACCCGAACTTATGGGACACAATGAAGGCAGTCCTAAGAGGAAAACTCATTGCCCTGAGTGCCTCCAAAAAGAAACTAGAGAGAGCATACACTAGTAACTTGACAACACACCTAGAAGCTCTAGAACTAAAGGAAGCAAATTTGCCCAAGAGGAGCAGATGGCAGGAAATAATCAAACTCAGGGCCAAAATCAACCAAGTAGAAACAAAAAGAACTATTCAAAGAATCAACCAAACCAGGAGCTGGTTCTTTGAGAAAATCAACAAGATAGATAAACCATTAGCCAGACGTATCTTAATTAACAAAATCAGAAATGAAAAGGGAGACATAACAACAGAACCTGAAGAAATCCAAAACATCATCAGATATAATTAAAATATCTCTTCTCTTATGTGAAGTTGTCGAAAAAGTTCTTGTCTTGCTTTCAATGTACCAATACAGGATCCTTTAGTTTTAATTTTTTATTTTCCTGGCATCATGAACAGAATAGATTTCTTTCTCTTCACGGTTACTTCTAAAAGCTAAAAGTTAAATCTGTGTGTGTTTTTTTTTCTTTTTCTTATGAGATATTCACACTAAGTATTTTGTTTTCCAAATTCATGTATAGCTTCTATTTTGCTGTTTAATCTCCCAAATATTTGTTCTCCCTCCTCTCTCCATGCTTACTCTCTCACCCACTTTCCCTTTCTCTCTTTCCTTCTTTCCCACTCTGTATGTCTTGTCTGCCTTAAGCTGACTGATATTTGTTTCTAGTATGAGTTAAAAACTGTCTTCTGCTTCCTACCTTACCT
>LR753359.1:610701-613201 GCA_902729485.2 Mus minutoides | reverse complement strand
CATATCTCCTGAGATTGCTTTTTTCCATTCTTTCTGCTGGATCTCAGGGCTTCAGTCTTGTTCCCCCTTCCCAATACCTGATCATGATCCCTCTTCTCCTTCCTGTCTCCTTTCCTACTCAGGTCCCTCCCTCCTTCTCACATCCTTTGATTGTTTTCTTCTCCATCCCAAGTGGGAATGAGACATCATCACTTGGGCCCGTTTGTTTACCTTTTTGAGTTCTGTGGATTGTATCATATATTTTCTGTACTTTTTTTGGCTAATATCCACTTATTAGTGAGTACATACCATGCATGTCCTTTTGGATCTGAGTTAACTCACTCAGGATGATATTTTCTAGTTCCATCCATTTACCTGAAAAAGTCAGGATGTCCTTGTTCTTAATTCATGAGTAGTATTCCACTGTGCAAATGAACAACATTTTCTGTATCTATTATTCTGTTGTGGGACATCTGGGTTGTTTTCAGCTTAGGGCTATCACAAACAAGGCTGCTGTGAACATAGTGGAACATTTGCCCCTGTGGCATGGTGGGGCATCTTTTGCATATATGACCAAGACTGGTATAGCTGAATTTCCAAATTTTCTGAGGAATCTTCACATTGATTTCAAGTTGTACCATTTGGTTGTACCAGTATTCAATCCCACCAACTTGAGGTATTCATATTAGCCATTCTGATTGGTGTGAGGTGAAATCTCAGGGTTGTTTTGATTTGCATTTCCATCACCACTAAGGACTTTGAATATTAAGTGCTTCTCAGCCATTCAAGATTCCTCTGTTGTGAATCCTCTATTTAGTTCTATATCCCATTTTTTAATTGGGTTGTTTGGGTCTATGGTGGGGAGCTTCTTGAGTTCTTTATGTATTTTGAATATTATTTCTTTCTTTCTTTATTTGTTTGTTTATTTAATCTAAATAGTTAATTTCTTTATTTACATTTCAAATGTTTCCCCTTTCCTAGTTTCCTCTCCTAAAATACCCTATCACCTCCCTTCTTCTGCTTTCCAACCTTCTCTGCTTCCTGGCCCTGGTATTCCTGTACACTGGAACATAGAACCTTCACAAGACAAAGGACCTCTCCTACCATTGATGACCCACTAGGCCATCCTCTGCTACATATGCAGCTAGGGACAGGAGTCCTACCATGTGATTTCTTTGATTGTTGATTTAGTCCCAGGGAGATCTGGGGTTACTGATTAGTTCATATTGTTGGTCCTCCTTTATGGTTGCAGACCCTACAGCTCCTTGGGTACTTTTTCTAGCTCCTTCATTTGGGACCCTGGGCTCCATTCATTGGATGGCTGTGTGCATCCACTTCTGTATTTGCCAGGTACTGGCAGAGCCTCTCAGGAGACCACTATATTAGGCTCCTGTCAGCAAAATCTTGTTCTCATCTGCTAGAGTGTCTGGGTTTGGTGGTTGTTTATGGGATAGATCCCAAAGTGGGGCAGACTCTGGGTGGTCATTACTTCAGTCTCTGCTCTGAACTTAGTCTCTGTAACTCCTTCATGGGGATTTTGTTCCCCCTTCTAAGGAGGATCAAAGTATATACAATTTGTTCTTTCTTCTTCTTGAGTTTCAAGTGTTTTAGGTATCTTGTGTTGGAGTTTTTCCTTTATTATCTTTGATGGCCTGGATTCAAGGAAAGCTATTGTGTGAATTTGGTTTTGTCATGGAATACTTTGGTTTCTCCATCTAAGGTAATTGAAATTTTGCTGGGAAAAATTGAGAGTTCTGCTGGGCTGACATGTGTGTTCTTTTAGGGTCTGAATAATATCTGTCCAGGATCTTCTGGCTTTCATAGTCTCTGATTGAAAGTGTGGTGTAATTTTAATAGGTCTGCCTTTATATGTTACTTGACCTTTCTCCCTTACTGCTTTTAATATTCTATCTTTATTTAGTGCCATTTTTGTTCTGGTTATTATGTGTTGGGGGCAATTTTTTCTGGTCCAATATATTTGGAGATCTGTAGGCTTATTATCTGTTCATGGGCATCTATTTATTTAGGTTAGGGAATTTTTCTTCTATGATTTTTGAAGATATATATTAGTCCTTAAAGTTGATAATCTTCTGTGATTGAGTTACCTCACTCAGGATGATACCCTCCAGATCCATTCATTTGCCTAGGAATTTCATAAATTCATTGTTTTGTTTTGTTTTGTTTTTTTTCAACTTTTATTAGATATTTTCTTCATTTACATTTCAAGTGTTATCCAGAAAGTTCCCTATATCCTCCCCCCTCCCGGCCCTGTTACCCTACCCACCCGCTCCCAACCCCTGGCCCCGGCATTCCCCTGTATTGTGGCATATAAAGTCTGCATAACCAAGGGGCCTCTCTTCCCACTGATGGCCAACTAGGCCATCCTCTTCTATATATGCAGCTAGAGACACGAGCCCAGGGGGTACTAGTTAGTTCATGGTTATTCTTCCACCTATAGGGTTGAAGACCCCTTCAGCTCCTTGGGTACTTTCTCTAGCTCCTTCTTCCTTGGGAACCCTGT